>JADRCD010236412.1:0-33098 GCA_019843815.1 Montemys delectorum | reverse complement strand
CTTCCATATCTTTTTAGATTAGTTTGGGTATGCACTCTATTTTTGCCAGATATGAAAATGGTTATATCAGCTTGCTTCTTAGGTTTATTTCCTTGGAATATATTTTCCATTTTATTACCATGAGGTGGTGTTTATCTGTGAATGTCAGATACATTTTGAGTATAGAAGAAGGTATAATACTGTTTGGCAGATATCAATGAACAGTGATTGTTGCTTCTTGTTATTCCGTGGTTGTTACTGGTAATGGTGGTGGTGGCAGTAGTACTGTGTGTATGTATGTGTGTGTAGGTATATGTGTGTGAATTTATATTTCTCATCTTTTGATTTGCTGCTCTGAGAGTATTCCTTTGTGTTTATTGTTGTAGTTAGTCTTGTTAGGCTGGAGGTTTTCTTCCAGTGCCTTCTGTAGGGCTGAACTGGTTGATAGATATTGGTTAAATTTGCTTTTATCATGAAATATCTAATTTTCTGCAGCTATATCAATTCAAATTTTCCTGACAATAATAACCTAGGCTAGCATATGTGATCTCTTAGTCAGCAGCATATTTTTCCTGTCCTTCCAGCATTTCAAATCTCTGTTGAAAAGTCGGTTGTAATTAAAATATCTCTGCCATTTTATGCTACTTCACATTTCCTCTTGCATCTTTTAATATTCTTTGTCTTGTACATTTACAGTTTTGATGATGTGTGAATGGGACATTCTTTGCTGGTAGTCTATTTGGTGTTCTATATGCTCCTTTTGTTTTTAAACCTTGACAGGCTTTTTTATTTTAGGGAAATTTTCTTTTATAATTTTGTTGAGAATATTTTCTGAGTCTTTTACCTGTATACTTTTTTCTCTTTCTTCTATGCCTACTATTTTTAGACTTGGTCTTTTCACAGTGTCCCAGATTTCATGGATGTTTTGTGCCAGAGCTTTCTAGATTTAACAGTTTCTGTAGCTGATGTATCCTTGTATTCTAACTTGTTTTCAATGTCTCAGATCTTCCTTTCCACATCTTGCATTCTATTGCTAAAGCTTGTCCCTGTGCTTTGTTCTTGTTCCAATGCTTAAATTTTCTTTTTCAGATTTCCCTCATTTGAAGTTATCTTTATTGCTTGTATTTCCACTTTCATGTCTTGAACTGTTTTGTTTATGTCATTCCACTGTGTGTGTTTTCATAGATATTTTTAAGATATTTATTTAATTCACTTTTAAGGATATCAATCACATTCATAAAGTTTGTTTTAAGAATTTCTTCTTGTACATTTGCTATGCTGCAATATTCAGTGCTTATTAAAATTGGGTTGTTGGGCTTTTGTGGAGACATATTATTCTGGTGGTTGTTGACTGTGTTTTACATTGGTTTCTAGGCTTCTGGGATGGGAAGACTGCAATTATAGGAGCTGATATCTGGTCTTGCCTCTGTTGTGTAGGTGTCCTCTTCTTTGATTTTTGTTTCTTCTCTGTTTCTTAAGTGTGCTAGCTGTGTATTACCTGTTAAAAAAATTTTTTTTATGGTCCTGACAGGTGAGGCTACTAGGGTTTCCAAGTGAAATGTCTTTCTGGGTATTGAGAGCTGACACTTAAGAATTGGGATGAGCAATAAAAAGTTCACAGGCAGGTGGAAAGTAAGTTGTTCCACCATAATCTGCTTAGTCTCCTCGAAATGGGATTAGAAAGTGAAAAGAGGCCACAGCAGAAAGTCTGCTGCAGATATAGGTATGAGACTCAGAGGTTAAACTATAGGAGTGGAGGGAGATTTGAAGATACCAGTTATCCAACTTACGTCCCTTCTCAGAGTGTCCTGTGTATTCCCAGGTATTGCCTGTTAGGGACTGAGATAAAGCGATAGGTTGGAGATATGGACATTTGGAGGGGAAGATCTTTGTGAACAAGTGGAGATGAGGCATACAAGGGTGAAGACAGTAGCAAGTGTTTTGCTGCAGAGCGAAAGTGACTGGGGAACTGGACTTCAAGAAGTACATCTAGAGATCTGTAGTTATCTGGAGTTGCTTCCCTGGATAAAATAAATCTCTACAATTTTAAATTCAGAATAGTTCTCATTGAGATGGAAGCAATTTATTCAAGTAACATGTATGCTCCTATTTCCCAACACTGGTTACAATGCATGTTGCTACTATTAGGTTTTTATTTCCAAGAGTTGAGATTCTAAATCAAAGGTGGTAGAAGAGTCTAATGGAAGAGCATCTTCCAGACTCAGCAGGACAGAAGCACTTATGAGCTCACAGAGACTGCAATAGCATGCAGAGACCTGCATAATTCATACCAGACAGAATGTCATCATGGAGGAAGGGAATTACAAATTTCCATCACTAGATAACAACAACAACAACAACAACAACAACAACAACAACAACAAATTTACAACCGACAGCTGCTGGGGGAGACAATTTGTGTTTCTTCAATGAAAAGAAACTGGATATATCAACAGTTTTTCAGAGCAGACCTCATTGTCAGGAGTATTTGTTCAACACAAAATGGACTTCATTTTTGAGGGAGTTGTGGTTTATTTAAATTTAATTTATATTTCATGGTCATGCAGTTGGGGGAGATTGTGATGAACTGAAGACCGGGGTATATTTTATAATATTTAAAAATAAAATTTATTTTATAAAGTTGAGATTCAGTGGTTTGTCTCATGTATTCCTCTCACAGACCTAAGAATTTTCTTTTTTGAGGAGAGGGCCATTGGTGAATATTGTGTGTTTTCAATGGTAACTAGTAAGTCCCTTATTACACTCAGATTATGTGTTCATGATGAAACACTAAGCGATATAGAGGGTGTGTGTGTACTATACCTGCCTAGGACAAAAGTTTGGTTTTCATCAACCATATCTGGTAGTTTACAACCTCCTGTTCCATAGAATGAAACACAGTCATCTTGCCTCCATGGGCTCCTGCACTCATCACCATACATGAATATGGATGCACAGACATACATATTGTCTTAGTTAAGGTTTTAGCACTGAGAAGCATCCCCATGACTGCAGCAACCCTTATAAAGGAAAACATGTAATTGAGACTGCCTTATAGTTTCATAACTTTGCTCTATTATTGTCATGGCAAAAAGCATGGTATCATGCAGGCAGACATGGTGCTAGAATAGGAACTGAGAGTTCTACATCTTGATTAGCAGGCTACAGAAGGAGAGTGTGAGCTATGCAGCTCATACCTTGTGTGTATGAGACCTTAAAGAGTACCCACAGTGGTGCAGTTTCTCCAACAAGGGCACAACTCACAATAATGCCACTCCATATGGGTCTATTGAGGAGCATTTTCTTTCAAACCACCACATGTATCATTGAAATAAAACTTTTTTTCCATTTTCTTTTCTTTATTTTTTTATTTTTAAGAAGAGTAACAAGAAGTTTGGGAATCCCTATGGGTAGGGTGGCAAATCAACAAGGAATCCTGAGCCTGCCCTAGAACAGGACATAGACCTGTAATGCTCTGATCTTTTTTTCTGACATGTGTTATGCCAACACAAAAGTGGACTCTCAGACGATTATTGGCAGAAATTGAGACAAGTTTCCAAAAGACATCCTAGTGACTAAATAATTATATTTAAGAGTCATTATTCCATGATCTCAGAGATAGCAATGTTTTCTAAACAATTCTGAACTACCTGTAGTGAATTTGACCAGACTACTGCTTCATCTTCTCTGTATGTGTCGTAGAGAGCACAGTAGCACAATAGCAGAGGCAAAGCCTACAATCTAACAGCATTTCTCATATGCGAGAAGCATTCTTCTGCCAGAATCCATATTGATCCACTTCATCTGGTTTACTTTTATAGTGTGTTTCCCATTTCTTGTTGACAACACTAACTGAGTTCCCGCAGGACTGAAAGACTGTTCTCAGTCTATTGCAATGGAACTTGTAGAGTAAATACAGAATGCAGTGACAGTGACAAGAGAGGCTTAGGATTCTGAGCACATTGACAATAAGCACAGAAGATGATTATCTAAAATGTATATTTAGTCTGAAACCAGTGTGAACATTTCTCAACTACTGTCTGAGCTACACTGCATTGTATGACACTTCAGGACGTGTTTTCTGTAATAAAAATGTGTTGTATTACTTTTCCTGTTATGTTTCATAAAATTTGATTTTTTCCAGGTGATATTCTCTTCCTTTACTAGATGGGTATAGATTTTTCTCTCAGGTGAGGCTTCCAATGCTGTAGCTTTGTTGGCTTTGTTTGGGTGCTATTATCAAGCATGTTACTTCCAGTTTGGTTTTCAAGTATCAAATAACTTTTCATTCAAGTATATATATTTGTTCCTTTGGATATAGTGAGCAGAAGTGGCTGACAACTGCCCCAAAATATGTCTATCTTTTGGTGGGAGAGGTGACTCTGTGGGTAAAGGTGCTGTTTTGGGATTGGTAAAGGGCTGCTATGTATTCAAATGCTAATTCCATCCCCAAAGATCTGATTGCCCTAAAACAAGCAAATTCTCACTTACACTAGGTTTTGTTGTACAAACATTGCTCCCAAAATGATTGGGCAGTATAGGGATGAAGGAGAGCCTTCCTGGGAGGGGTAAAGGGGCTCTAGGATGAAGAAAGAAGAAGGTCTTTTTGCCAGGACAGAGGATAAGTGATAGTTGGACTGTAGATGGGACTCTGTAGTCAGGTTTACTTAGATGAGATAATTCTGTCCAGCTAAGGCCTAAGCTTTCAAATAGTAAAAGGGCTCTGTGTGGTTATTTGTGATGCTAGCTGCTTAAGAAATAATTATCACCATATTAATTTCCAGCATTAATTAGTTTATATAGAATATTAATAATCATTTTCCACAGTGCTGACCAAAAAAACAGTCTGGTTTGTTACCAGAGACTCATATGATACATTTAAAGTGAGAGGACAATTCTGAGAAGTTATCTTTTGATAATGTACCATATACACACAGAGATGAATAAAGCTAACACATGTTTAATTTAAAATATTCTATCTTAAGCATTTTATTTTATTGATTAAATATAATTATGAATATATTCCATTTTAAAACATTATCATATTAGAGAATGACTTTTGTTCATATAACTTAGAATATTATAAATCACCAGAACTTATTATCATTTATACTATAGGGACCTCCAGTTGTTTAAATACTTACTTTGGGACAACATGCCATATTACTAAATGTGTTAGACATTTTTCACTAGTATGAGAAGCATATAAAACAATATAAAAGGGACAAAGATTTATTTTGGCTTAAACTTAACTGTTTGATCAGGTCTCATTGCTTTTGGACACGTGGGAAAAGATATATTGATCTTGAAGAAGCTACACTCCAAGAAGACAGGGAGGAAAAGGAGTGGGTAGTGCCCCCTGGAAGTAACATTGATTCTCCTGGGCTTACAACAGGAAGGAAAGGATTTCTCTCTGTTAAAAGACCACATATTCCAATGCCTTTAATACTGAACATATCCATGGAGGAAGTTAACAGTAATGTGTGTTGAAGAGCACCAATCATCATCATCCTCAGGACTTTGGCTCAGTAGCAGTTCATTGCTATTGGTACTTAACGTTAGAGTGTACATAATATTGTTAGCCAAGAGAAATATCAAGTATCATTTCATCATATTATTTTGAACTATCCTATGCTTATTGATGTAGTGTCACCTCATGTCACTTTTAAGTATTTTCTTTCAAATCATTCACTGCAGTTATCAGATTCCTCCAAATTGCTTTATTCCTAAAGGATGTTAGATTTTCTTTCTTATGAAATATTTCCTCCTTATAACTGGCTATTCATATTTAAATATCCATAAAAGACAGCTATGTGTAGGTAGAAAGGCATGCTTTTGTAGTGTTGTCCCTGAAATTGATTATTTGCACAGAATTCCAATAGTGTCCTTCGTCACAGACATTTAGTCTCTCTGATGCTACTGGGAAGCCTCCTTCACATAATAGACCGAGGGAGAAGAAGCTGGCTCAAAATGCTTGAGAGAAAGCTAGGGGCAGAAAACACTATGAAAGCATTGTCTCAATCTTTGATTTTACACAGTTATCTTTTCTAACTGCTAGCTACTATCTAAACTCTCAATTAAGGAAAAAAAAACACATCTGCCCCATCAATAACTTTTATCTAGAAAATAAGAACCATTCAACAAGCTGAAAAATTTACTAAGTGATTTTGCATACCCTCCATATTTTCATGTAGTCTCAGTATTCTTTTGAGACGAACTAATAGGGTCCATTAATAATTTGTTGTTGTTGGAGTTATCACTTTATGATCTGACTTATATTGTTTTATTTCTTCTCTCTCTCTTTCTCTCTCTCTCTCTCTCTCTCTCTCTCTCTCTCTCTCTCTCTTTCTCTCTCTCTCTTCCTTCTAGATAGCTTAAGGAATCTCTGCTTCATTTTACTTTGTTGATATTATTTCTTTTCTCCTTCTCTATCTCTTGTTTACATTTTAATTTAGAGATATTTTAATCTGTCAATCTGCTATAACAATGGATCATGTCCAGTGATCTTCTAGGTCTAGGAAATCCAGCTAGAATGCTAGGATTATGGTCTGATCTGGCTGGAATGGACATGCCCTTAGCATATATCTTTAATCCCTAACAATGAAGGTAAAGTTAGTTTGTGGAAGGAAGCAGCCATGTTTGAAAGTGATGCCTAATTGAGAGGCAGACAAAGTGATGAATCAGAGAAAGATTTGGCAAAAATGACTCATATATCGTATATTTCTAACTGCCACTACAACATCACAAGAAAGCTAGCCAACTTAAGAGCAGGGCAGGGAGAGAAAACAGGATAGACACATGAGGGATAAAAGTATATATGCTAAGTTTTTTGGGACAGATTTTACACAGGCAGGTTACAGAGAGAACTAGCTAGGTGCAGGAGAAGAATAAACCAGAGAATGAGAATGAGCTCAAAGATCAGAACATATTATCAAAGTTAGTATGAATCCAAGCAGAGCAATTCAGTCGGAAGTTGATAGAAGCCATATTGAATTAGTCAGCTTGGAAGATTAGATTGTATGGAAGCTAGAAGCTTCCAGGCCTAGGCCTAGGGGTGGTTAGAACAGAGAAAACTAAATGCTTCGCCCAAGTTGTGTTTTTTGCACAGTGTATGGCTCCCATCTCATTCCTCTATCTTTGACAATAAAAAGGACATTTTGATTTTTTCTCAAAAATGTTTGTTTAATGAAACTAAATTTATTTAGTTTTTATTTATTAACTTTAATAGCAAGAAAAATGAATATTTTTCTTAAACTTACCATGTTTAATAAAAGTTTTCTAATAATTTTCTTTCATATTTGATTTTTGGTTTGTCTATATATGTTAAATAATCTTTTTCTATGTAGAAAATTCAATGAGTGATAAAAACATGTAAGTTCTTAAATAAAATAAAACATATATTTAGAATAAATGGTTCCAGAGTGTAAGTGTTCATGATGGCAGAGCAAAGGCATGCTAACAGGAAGTAGCTTGGAATATAATTTGCTTTTTTCCTCCTATTTATCTTGATAATTTTATAGTTTATTATTCCTCATTATTAAATTTCTTTTTCTAGTGGATTTTTTAATGATATACATTCTATACTTGTTCTTAATGAAGGTATTTACTAAACTCTTACTCTTCTGTTAAAAAGACACCCTTAAAAATCATTTGTAATTTTGTTCTAGTAGCCATGAATTTCCTTAACTTATCCATTTCATGGAAGCTCATTACTTCCCTTTTACTTGTAAAGTACAAGCTTGATTGGTACAATAATCTTGGTTACTACTTATTTTCTTTCCAGATCTGAATAGATGAATCTATGCCTTTCTGCCATTTAAAGTTACTTTTTAGAAACCTTCTTTTAGTCTAATGTGTCTATCTTCTAATAGTGTGTGACATTTGTCTCTTTCAGATTATAATATTCTCTTTTTCTGTACTTTAAAAACATAATTTTATTATTTTGTGGTAGAATACTTCTATGTTCATGTATGTTTAAGGTTGCATGTTTCTATTACATGGGTATTTCTCTCTTTCCTAAGATCTAAGAATTTTTCTGCTATTATTTCACAAAAGAGTTACCTAGTTATGTGTGCTACCTCTGGTATGTCAATGATTTAAATGTTTATCATTTTTATGGTATCCTAGAGTTAGTCTATTTTCCCTTTATGCCTTTTTAGAAATTGTCTTTCATTCATTCTGACTGACCCTACAAATTAGAAAGATATATCTCCCAACTCTGGTATTTTTCTTTTGGCTTGATCTAACCTATCACCTAGGCGAACAACTCATTCTTTATCTGACTATTAGAATCTCTCATTTTCTGTGGGAGTCTGTCCAGTTCTCCTTCAGATCCTATGTTACTTTTCTTAATTCATTTAACTGATTTTTTTTTGTTCTTTTAATTTTTTCTTGGGATCTATGTTAAGGGCTGATTATATGTTGGGATAGGAATATTTTATAACATCACATAATAACCTCCTCTCTTGGTAATGTGTCTTAGGAGGTATCCTTCCTGAATTTGACTCAACAACATGGAATCTTTCAATTTGGACAGAATCTGCAAGGTAAATATTCCACCAGGAGCGAAAGTTAGAAAGCCTCAAACTTTGCTCCTGTGCACATGGCTCAGCAAGGTGGGGTTCATTTCAGAAATTATTATAACTGAAGTATTTGACTTTGACCCTAATAATTTCTACATTTTTGAATTGTGAAATTTATCTTTGATGCTAAGAATTTTTAATAGTTAAGAATATAGAAAAGAAGTAAAGCTAATTATTACCACCCAAATTAACCATGGCTTACATGAATCCAGAAATAGATAGTATTACATTTTCAAATAGATCTTTTTAAGCTAATGGAATATCAGGAGATTAAAATTCATGTAGTTAGCACTTTTAACTGAAATATTCAATAGAGACATTTTCAGCATTTACCAAGAAAGCAAGTTATCTGATATCCTTGTTTTTAACTGTTGTGGCTTGCTGAATCAGAGCCGCTGAATTTGAAACAAGTTCAATATCATTTCTTTCAAGTATTAATTTCATCCTTCTGTCCTCATATGAACCCTGTGGATGTATTTCTCACCCAAGAAATTTCGGATTTCAACCACAGACCCATTCTCCTGAATAATGACTTTGAAGGGGAAGTGCACAGACCTCATCTCGTAACAGAAGCCCAGTAACACCCTTGATCATGTTCTGAACATAACTGTAGATGGTTCTGGCAGTGGACAGTTCCTTTCTGCTACCCTACCATTTTTCAATCTGGAGCCTTTTCTTTGTCTTTCCAAGAAGACTCAGCTCTACATAGATGTGATTGAAGTCCCTCCCCAGAGTTCCCCTGGGGCACTCTGACTTCACAATGACTGTGCGCCCCATCAAAGAGATGTCAACATTTTCTGGATTGTTGACAGTCTGATTGCTGAGAATGGTCTTCATTCTCTTAGTAGATGGGGCAAATAGAGGACGTTGGATGGCATCTATGTGTCTGAGAAGGGAACTGTTCAGCAGGCTGACGAGTGAGGCCTCAGTTTCCTAGCTCCAGAAACAAGATCCCAATCACAAGTACAATTTGGGTTCTTTGAGAACAATAAATTGAAAGAAGAAAACAATATATTGAAAGAAGAAAAAGAAGGAAGTTATCAAAATCACCTTAATTATGTGTTATCTTCCCACACTAATCTATCAACAGAATATATACCATTACAATATGTATAACATATATTGCAAATAAAATTTTATAATTTTTAAAAATTAATTTTTAAGACTATTATTTTTGTTAGATGCACATGAAATTAACCTACTTAAATTTTACTATTAGGTTTAAACAACTTTTGAAATATTGTTCATTTAGTACACAATTAGTATTAGAACAACCATTTCAGAGTGGTTAACTGCAAAAGAGAAATCAAGTTATATTTGATAGTTGTTTCATATATGATTCTCTAGTTGAAACACTTATAGCTGGTAAACAAAAGAAGTCATGTGTGCTATTTCATCTTACTGGCATTAGAAAGACACTTTATTCTAGTTGATGAATCAATGAGAGCTTTATTGAACTTTTCGAAAGCTCCAAAGTTGTTTTCATTTTTATAACATTTTAAAGACTCCATGGGAAATTGTTCATATGTTCTGGTAATTTTACAATTACATTCATAGGAAGTTGGGGCTTTGTATTAGTTAGGGTTCTCTAGAGCAACAGAACTTGTAGAATGAATATTATCTCTCTGTCTGTCTGTCTATCTATCTATCTATCTATCTATCTATCTATCTATCTATCTATGATTTTTTTTATACTTAATTACAGGCTGTGGTCCAACTAATCCACCAACGGCTGGCTATGAATGAAAAGTCCAAGATTCCAGTAGCTGCGAGTCCATGAAACCAGATGTCTCAGAAGGTTTCAGTGTACATCAGAATGCTAAAGATGTAGGTTCTAATGACACTGGAGGAATGGACTTGCTAGTGAGGAGAGAGCAAGCAGGCAAAACAAAAAGTTTTCATCTCTCATGTCCTTACCTAGGCTTCAAGCAGAAGGTGTGGCCCAGATTGGAGGTTGGTTTGTTTGTTTGCTTATTTATTTATTTATTTATTTGTATGGAAGTACTTTGTGCACTGAAGCATCTCCCTAGGCTAAGTAAGGTTTTTAAAAGTTGAATATCCAAACCAACATTTCATGTTTCTTTTTAAGTATGGTTTATTTTAAAGCTAAATCTTTTCATTGAAGGTGTTTTAAGTATGATTTTTTTCTATCAATAGTATGAAGTTTCACATAATTTTCACAGAAAGTAATTTACTAAAGATTCAAGTGTTCAGCCCTATAAGAGTTTTTTTTCTGATGATCTGTACAAAAATTTTCACCCTGCTATGACTTCTTAGTTTTGTAGCAAATGATATTCTTTTCATGATGTTCTTTGTTCACATTAACAGGTTTGCCTTTTGGAGGAAATACATAAATACTCAACATTGGCCTCCAAAGGCTCCATGTAATCATATCACCATTATACACTAAAACTCTAATTCGCCACCCAAAGGCTTATTTCACATACATAAGTCACATGGATAAAGTTCGAAATTAAGTCCTATAAAGATCAATTACAAATATCCTGAGAGTCATGAGCTTCCTGTTGAACATTTCATCTGTAATGCTTTCTAGTATGTCACATATATTAGAATACAAAGTAAAAAATGGTTGGGTTCTATGTATTTTTATTTGTCACTTTTTCAAGCCTTAATGTTAAAAGTTAATTTATGAATAAATAGAGTCACAATTCTACTGAAGAAGGTGAGATTAAGGGAGAAGGAATAAAAGATAGCCTTAATAATGTATTGTGCTCGAGAGCCAGCTCACTTGCTAAAGTCCTTCCTTTTCATGGAAGTGTGTATATGAATTTGAGTATCTACAATCCATATAAAAGTCTGGGTGTACTGGTGTGCTCCTGAAACCCTAGCACTGGAAACAGAGAAAAGAGGATCAAGGAAGCTCATTGGCTTACAAATTGTACTGAATCAATTTGTTCCAGGTAGAACCTATTTCAAAAACAAAACAAAACAAAACAATAACAAAAACAAAACCACAAACAAAGCATTTACTGCTTGTGTCCATATAGATAAAATAGCACATATGTATACATATAAACACCACAAACTACACATGCATACACATACAAACACAGAGAGGGGAAGTGTTTTCATTAATATAATTGCATTATAGTAAACATTGATACTTTAACCTTTTCACTCTAAAATTCTTTTTATCATTTTTCACTTACTCTGAGGAATATTATAAATTATGTTATAGCTCATAGACTTAGGTAATTTTCATTGCATTATTTATAGTATATAGTAATAATTTATAATATGTTTTAGTTTATAATTTACATACTCTCTTGAAGTTATTTATATTAAAACCTGTAAACCAACACATTTTGGCCTTTATCATTTATCACTAAACTGTCATCTCTGTACATAAACAGTATAAAAATAAGCAACAATGAGAAAACTAGATACTGAATTTTACCATGGTTTATCATTTGAAAAAAAAAGGTGTAAGAGAAACAACTTAAGATGTGACTGGTTGTATTGTAGTCAGCAGACTCACTGCTTCTCACAGTTTTCAGATGAAAAACTGGATAATACATTCTAGTATAGAGGTTGAAGTAAAGGGTAAATATGTCACATAAGATGCTTTGTAATTTCAGAATTTCACCGTACATGCATTTACACTGACAATACATCATTGACTTGACTAGGAATTCCATAAATGTTTGCTGGTAGAACGTGGTGAGTGGCAATTCAAAGAATCAGGTTTCAGAAGAGCTAGGATTAAATTCCCTACCTGAAACGTTATGTTCTCTAATCAAGTGCAACCAGTATTTGGCTCAGGATTACACACTACAATGAATAAAAACAAATAATGAAATAACACTTATTTCTCTTCTGTTGTTGCTGCAGCTTCTCTTCCTTGTCCTCACCCATCTCTCCTTCTCTTCCTTCTTCCTCACATCCTGAAAGATTTCATCAGTAAACTTGATAGCTTGAGATTTAAAAAATAATCAAACCATACAAAAGAGATTCAAATTATTTTACTGTTACATTCCTTTATAAAATGGACCATAGTCTGGTAAGACAACAGTTCTATAACACATTTTATATGAATCTCAGATGTTAACAACAGCTCTCATAATATCTGTTTCTATACAGAGTTGTAACAGCATTTGGCATACATGAACAGAACAGCTGGTAGAAGGAACATGTTTATAATCCTGTTGTTCTTTTCTGTTTTTTCTGGTCACTAAGGCAAACGTGGTCATTGTTTAACAATTTAACAGCTGAGTACTACTCAGCTATTAAAAACAATAAATTTATAAAATTCTTATGGAAATGGATGGATCTGGTGAATATCATCCTGAGTGAGTTAACCCAATCACAAAAGAACACACATGGTATGAGCTCACTGAAAAGTGGATACTAGCCCAGAAGCTTGGGATACCCAAATACAACCCACAAACCACAAGAAATTCAAGAAGAAGGAAGATCAAAGTGAAGATACTTTGATCCTTCTTAGAAGGGGGAACAAAATACCCATGGAAGGAGTTTTAGAGACAAAGTATGGAGCAGAGAGTGAAGGAAAGACAATCCAGAGACTGTCCCACCTGGTGATCCATCCCATATTCAGTCACCAAACTCAGACACTATTGTGGATACCAGCAAGTGCTGGCTGACAGAAGTCTGATATAGCTGTATCCTGAGAGGCTCTGCCAGTGCCCAACTAATACAGAAATGGATGTTCACAGCCATCCACTGGACTGAGCACAGCGTCCCCAATGAAGGAGCTAGAGAAAGGACCAAAGGAGCGGAAGGGTTTGCAGCCCCTTAGGAGGAACAACAATATGAACTAACTAGTGTCCTCAGAGCTCCCAGGTACTAAACCACCAACCAAAGAGTACACATGTTGGGATTCATGGCTTCAGCTGCATATTTAGCAGAGGATGCCCTGGTCAGTCATTAATTGGAGGAGAAGCCCTTGGCATTGTGAAGGTTCTATGTCCCAGTATGTGGCAATGCCAGGAGCAGGAATGGGGAGAGGGTAGCTTGGTGAGCAGGGGGAGGGAGGAAGGAATAGGGTTTTTTTTTTCCAGAGGTGAAACCAGGAAAGGGGATATCATTTGAAAGGTAAATAAAGAAAATATCTAATAAAAAAAGAATTTCTCTATTTGAAACCCTATTATCTTTTCTTTTATTTTTTGTCAGTAAAATGTTTCATATTGCCTCTACTTCTCTTCCTGTAAATTTTATAGTTTCCTTCATGAAGGATACCCTTATCAATTCTTAGACTACTCCATGTCTCTGTTTCTGTCTCTCTATTTCTCCTTGTCTCTCTGTCTCTATCTTCCAATATTATAAATCTCTTTATTTCCATATATATGTATGGAAATACATATATATATGTGTGTACATAAGATACATATATATACACATGTATCTATGTGTTTGTGTGTGTGCACATGTGTGTATATATGTATGTATGTATGCATGTATGCATGCATGAGTGAATGAAATACCTAAGCTTTCATTTCTGGCCTTGATTTTAGTCCTGTCTCTGATATTGATGTTTATGCAGAATAAAAGTGTACATTTTTCAGGAGGCTCACTGGTATAGATCACAATGTTAGTAAGTTGGAGATTTTAATGATCACTTTTATCCTTCAGTAGTGCTTTCCAATATAATATCATGAATGTTAGTCAGTGTGGGTAAGCTTTTTGTTATGTACTAGATTGATTCCCAAATTCAATTGTACATCTCTAGGTTGTATCCAGAAATAGGGTCTTGCCATCAAATTGTAGTTAGTAATCAATGGCATGGGAGTAGCCAGTGATGTTTGTGGTATCTGTGGAACCCATTGGCTAACAAATCAACAATATTTAACTCATTTCTGGTACTGAGGGTTTCACATAGTAGCTTAATATGTCTTGCTGGGACATTATATTCCACTTTATTTGGTGATCTAATGGAGATACTTTTCATACACATATATAATTGAGGACGATCCTGTCATAGTAGGCTTCCATATGGTTTTTCAAAGAGACACAAAGTTACTTATCCCTCTTCATACTGCCTATCTTGCTCTTCTTTTCAAAATTCTCCACTGTTTAATTCTCTTTTTCTAGTTTCTAATTTGTCTCTCTATAATAATATATTCTGGATATATTGGATACCCTCTCCTCCTCCAAGTTCTGTACTATGCACCTTTACTTTGTAGCTTTTCTAATTGTACTATAAATCAAAAGGGCAATAGCTAACATCTCTATATATGAGATACAATCATACTTATCTTTATGGGTCTGTTATCTCACTTGGAATTATTTTTTTCTAGCCCCATCCACCTACCTATGAGTTTTATATTATAATTTTTCTCCATACTTGAATAATATTCCATTGCCTAATTACTACATTTTCATTATCCACTCATCAGTTGATGGGCATCTTGGCTACTTCCAATTTCTGGCATCAGTGAACATGAATGCGCAAGTGTATCTGTAATAGGATGTAGAGTCCCTTCACTATATGCTTGAGATTTAATAGCTAGATCTTGAGGTAGATATATCCCCAGTTTTCAGAAGACCTCCCACATTTCAATAGTGGTTGTACAAGTTTGCTCCCCTAGAAGCAGTAAAGTGTTCCCTATTCCCAAATCCTCCTCAGCATATGCTATACCTTCCAAAATATCTTCAAGAGTTCTCTTCTTTTGTTTTCTTTCAATACTTGTAGCTGATCAGCATCAGCATCATCAGCATCAGCATCATTTCTTGCTAATAATCTTAAAACTATTTTACAGCTTTCTGAGGTGTCATTGTCTCTTATTTTCTAGGCATGTGCCAGATTGCTGTGAAAATATTGTTGAAACAGAGAAGATACTATCACTTTCAGCTTTATCTTTTGTTTTTGTAGTCTTCTTATCATGACCTCTAATTACACTGATTCAAGAGCAGTTTTTATCACACATGTTAATACTTGTCCTTTCCAAATTATATCTCTGTTAGATGTATTTATTTAAATTTACCAAATTGTATCTGAAGAGCATCTATTGCAGACTAAAGTGTAGATCTCCTTGGCCAAAGTAACCATTCTCAAGTCTCAGAGTAGACTGTAATTGCATCTTATATTGCAGGAAAAGTGACTTGACAAAGAGCAGCTGCAGAATAAGATCCATTTAAAATCACAGTGCATGTCCTGTGTGCCTACTGTTGGCTCTTAATACATGTTAGTCATTTGAAAAACTCTGCTTATGACTTTCCATTTGAAATGGAAAAATAAAACCAAAAATCTTTCTCAAAATGGGAAAGAGTATCCTTGGAGTCCTACAAATGTTCTACTCATCAACACAATGGGTCTTAATGTCCCAAGGCAAATTCTACTATAGCACTCACCTAAGAGCTTTGAATTACTCAAGCTGATATTTACTTCCATTATGGGGCACTTTGGGGGGGTCCTGTAGCAGGAAACACACACTATAAAGCCAAATTCCCATCCATTCAGTGTGAGTAACTCTGTGATAACTGGGCTGTTAGCAACGGAACATTATTTGTGTGTGTGTGTGTGTGTGTGTGTGTGTGTGTGTGTGTGTGTGGTTTATAAGGAAGCTCTCAGAGTTTGTGCTGTTTCAAAGTAATTCAACTCTTGGGAGGAGCAACAGTCATAGCACTAGGATCAAAATTAATAGGCTCTGCATGGATCAGTCTCAGCTTTTAACACAGAGTTCTTGCCACAGTCAAATGTAGCATTGCCCACGCCTGCCTTTCATTGTATTACAGCACATCATTGCAAGGTACGTGAGTACAGAATGTTACTTACCTCATTCAGCCCATCAAAAAGGGCACAGCAGTATGTGAGATCACTGAAAACACAGTAGAATGCTTCTATTGTGTTTCTGACTTGGAACAAAAAACTGAAGCGAATTTGAAGAGTAATAGGGAAATCAGTGAAACTGAAAAGGAAGAAAATGTGGAGGTCATCTTTCTATATATTATACACCAGTTTTTATTAATTATTATGTTTGTGATTTAAAAATATAGTGTAAAATCAACAAGTGATGTTTTAATTATAAATGTACAATGTTTATAACTAGTGTTTTTGAGGTAGTTCATTACATGATCTATTTCCTTATCACTTAACAAAAATATACGATATTGTTTCTATCTATGTGTGGATAAACAGGTTGTATATTTGACTCTAAAACTGATTTTCATTCAATATCATTTTTATTTGTATGTCCAGTGCTAAAAAGGAGCAAAAAAAATCAATATAATTGTTAGTGACTCTTGTCAGTGTCAAACTCTCCTGAGATTTGACTTTTCACTCTAAATTTTTGAATAGTAATTCACTTTCAATACTAGATTGATCTTAATCTTAATTCAAAACCAAGTAATTTTATATAGTATAGAATCTATGATAGATAAACAAAGGTGGAATATATAAATGGAAGCAAATAAATGTAAAATAAATAGCTTGCTGTAGGGTTGAATGGTAGAAATTCCATTCAAGATTTAATTTTCATGGTAAGATTGTGAAGTTAATATAATCTTGTTATGAGATACATATAAGGAATACAGAGTGGCAGAAGGGAAGAGTAACTTATACTATATAAACTCAATATAATTTTATATATTGTAATATATGTTTTTACATAATATACAAAACAAAATTAGAAGTTTATTACATGTGTATTAAATTATAAAAATATCCATACTAATGGTTACTTGTTAAATTTAGTTTGCATGCTAAGTACTGTCACTTCTCTTCTCTACACCTCCTATGGAGGCAAAATAATATCTACATTCGCTTGGAAGAAGTAAAACTTTCTGTATTTCAGGGACTCTATATATGTACATTGATCTTTAGAAATGTTAGCAAGTGCAGTGAGGACAGGAAGGAAAATAAAGCTATTTGGAAAATGATAACTTAGAAGAATTTGTTTGTGTTGCTTTAGAAACGATGCAACTGATCTAATTCGGAAAACAATATAAAAGTCTTGGTGTACAAAGAGAGAGTTACCCACAGATGAATGGAGTGGATGGGTGAAGGACTTGCTATCTAATAAAGCATTACTGAAATTCCTGTCTGCTGTGAAAAACTGGAGCTCAAATCTCCTGGAAAACTATGATGTTTCTCATGTGCAAAGTATGTACATCAATGTGATCTGAACTGGAAGAGAAGGAAGCTGGGATATTTATAGATTACAGAGCTACAGTATTTATAGAAGATCACTTCTCCCTGGAGATGTTGGTTCCTTTCCACTTCTGGCTTGCATGCAGGTGACAAACTATATTTGAAGCACTGGAGAAAGCCTTGTTGAATTCAACTTGGAAGTTGAGCGAGACTCTCAGTGAACCAAAAGGAAAGGGAAAGAGGATACTAGTGAGCCAAAGACAGTGTACACTAAAAAGTGAAATAAAAAAAAACCCAATAAGTTGACATTTAGAAGAGCAAATATTTAGAAAAGAATAAAATGAAAAATTCAAAGAAATTGAAATTCTAGAAGAGAATTCTTAGACCAAGGGAAAGAACCAGACTAAAATTCTACTGGCAATGTATGGCAAAATTTGTTATCTATCACTGTGCAAGAAAAGTGTCCGAGTTATAGCACAGAATTCTAATTTTATTTTTCACTTATGGATTAACAGTTCAGCCATTTATTTACTTATTTTCAAATAGTGCCCTAATCATTAGTACAACTAAAGAAGTTCCAATTTGCCAATTTTTAAACACATGAGAAGATTGTGTTTCCTTATAACTTAAATGGTTTCTGAAGGCTTTAGAGGGCCAGGTGAACATGAAGAAAGGAGGAGACACAGGGAAGCATTTGTTTGTCACTGTTCCTCATTTTGAACTTCAGACATTCTCTGACACTGGAACTCAGAATCCATGCCCTGAAATCAAATTAGCATTTTCCATGCAAGTGTCTCAATGTTAAAGCATGCTTCTCTAGTGATACACTTTATTCTTCTCCATCTTCATATTATAAAATATTTTTTCAAGATTTTTTTCTTTTTCTGGTTAGTTTAATTCCTTTTTAGTAAAACTTTACTACCTTTTCTAACTCTTATTCTGGTATTTTTTTTCACTTATTTCACTTTAGTTTTCTATTTTTTTAAAATTTTTGTTAGATATGTTCTTTATTTACATTTCATATATTATTCTATTTCCTGGTTTCCCCTTCTAAAATCCCCTATCTCCTCCCCATCTCCTTTGTTCACTCACACACCCACTCCTATTTTTTTTTAATTTGTTTGTATGTGCACACATACAAACAAACAGATACATTTATATATATGTATTTTATGTACATATATATTTCCATACATATATATGGAAATAAAGATACATATAATATTAGCAGATAGAGAAGAGGGGCAAGGAGAAATAGAGAGACAGAAACAGAGACATGGAGTAATCTAAGAATTGATAAGGGTATCCTTTATGAAGGAAACTATAAAATTTACAGGAAGAGAAGTGAGGCAATATGAAATATTTTACTGATCAAAAAGAAAAGATAATAGGGTTGCAAACAGGAAAATTCTTTTTTTATTAGATATTTTCTTTATTTACCTTTCAAATGATATCCCCTTTCCTGATTTCCCCTCTGAAAAAAAAAAAAAAAAAAGCAAAAAAAAAAAAAAACAAAAAACAAAAAAACCAAAAACCTATTTCCTCCCTCCCGCTGCTCACCAACCCACCCTTTCCCTCTTCCTGGTCCTAGAATTCCCCCATATTGGGGCATAGAACCTCCACAAGACCAAAGGCTTCACCTCCCATTGATGACTGACTAGGCCGTCCTCTGCTAAATATGCAGCTGGAGCCATATGAGTCCCAACATGTATCCTCTTTCATTGTTGGTTTAGTCCCTGGGAGTGCTAGGAGGAATAGTTCATATTGTTGTTCCTTCTAAGGGGCTGCAAACCACTTCAGCACCTTGGTTCCTTTCTCTAGCTCCTCCATTGGGGGCCCTGTGCCAGTCCAATGGCTGGCTGTGAGCATCCACCTCTGTATTTGTCAAGCACTGGGAGAGCCTTTCAGGAGACAGCAGTAACAGGCTTCTGTCAGCAATCATTTGCTGACATCCACAATAGTGTCTGGGTTTGATGACTGTTTATGGGATGGTTCCTTGGAGGGGGGGGCAGTTTCTGAGGAGTCATTCCTTCAGCCTCTCCTCCACAGTTTGTCTCCCTATCTCCTCCCATAGGTATTTTGTTCTCCCTTCTACAAAGGTCAGAAGTATCTACTTTGATCCTCCTTCTTGAGATTCATGTGGTTTGTATATTGTTCTTTGTGTATTTTGAGATTCTGGGCTAATATTCACTTATCAGTGAGTGCAAACCATGTGTGCTGTTTTGTGATTGGGTTAACTCATTGAGGATGATATTCTCCAGATCCATCCATTTCTCTAAGAATTTCATAAATTCCTTGTTTTTAATAGCTGAGTAGTACTCCATTGTGTAAATATACCACACTTTCTATATCCATTCCTCTGTTGAGGGACATCTATGTTCTTTTCAACTTCTGGCTATTATAAGTAAGGCTGCTATAACATAGTGGAGTATGTGTCCTTATTACTGGTTGGAGTATCTTCTGTGTATATGCCCAGGTATAATATAGCTGGGTCATCAGTTACTATGTTCAATTTTCTGAGGAATCACCAAACTGATTTCCAGAATGGTTGTACCAGCTTGCAATCCCACCGGCAATGGAGGAGTGTTACTCTTTCTCTACATCCTCACTAGCAGCTGTTGTCACCTGAGCTTTTGATTTTAGCCATTCTTACTGGTGTGAGGTGGAATCTCAGAGTTGTTTTGATTTGCATTACTCTGCTGACTGAGGATGTTGAACATTTCTTTAGGTGCTTGTCAGCCATTCTGTATTCTCAGCTGAGAATTTTTCTTTAGCTCTGTACACCACTTTTTAATAGGATTATTTGATTCTCTGTAGTCTAACATTTTGAGTACTTTGTATGTATTGGATAATAGCCCTCTATCAGATATAGGATTGGTAAATATCTTTTTTCAATCTGTTAGTTGCTGTTTTGTCCTATTGAGAGTGTCCTTTGCCTTATAGAAGCTTTGCAATTTTATGAGGTCCCATTTGTCAATTCTTGATCTTAGCGCATAAGCTATTGGTGTTCTGTTCAAGAATTTTCCCCCTGTGCCCATGTGCTCAAGGCTCTTCCCCACTTTCTTTCCTATTTGTTTCATTGTATCTAGTTTTATGTGGAGGTCCTTGATCCACTTGGACTTGAGCTTTGTACAAGGAGATAGGACTGGATCAATTTGCATTCTTTTACATGCTGACTGCCAGTTGAGAGAGCACCATTTGTTGAAAATGCTGTCTTTTTTCCACTGGATGGTTTTAGCTCCTCTGTCAAAGTTCAAGTGACCATACATGTGTGGGTACATTTCTGGGTCTTCAATTCTATTCCATTAATCTACCTGCCTGTACCAATACTATGCAGTTTTTGTTACAATTGCTCTGTAGTACAGCTTGAGGTCAGGGATGGTGCTTTCCACAGAATTTCTTTTATTTTTGAGAATAGTTTTCCCTATCCTAAGTTTTTTGTTATTCTAGATGAATTTGTGAATTGCTCTTTCCAACTCTATGAAGAATTGAGTTGGAATTTTGATGGGGATTGCATTGAATCTGTAGATTGCTTTTGGCAAGATGGCCATTTTTTCTATATTAATCTTGCCAATTTATGAACATGGGAGATCTTTCCATCTTTAGAGATCTTCTTTAAATTCTTTCTTCAGAAACTTGAAGTTCTTTTTATACAGATCTTTCACTTGTCTAGTTAGAGTCACACCAAGGTATTTTATATTATTTATGACTATTGTGAAAGGTGTTGTTTCATTTATTTCTTTCTCAGCCTGTTTATCCTTTGTATAGAGGAAGGCTTGCTTGAGTTGATTTTATATCCAGCTACTTTGTTTATCAGGTTTAAGAGCTCTTTGGTGGAATGATACTATCATATCATCTGCAAATAGTGATAATTTGACTTCTTCCTGTCCAATTTGTATTCCTTTGATCTCCTTTTGTTGTCTAATTCCTCTGGATAGGAATTCGAGTACTATATTGAATAGGTAGGGAGAGAGTGGGTAGCCTTGTCTAGTCCCTGATTTTAGTGGGATTGCTTCAAGTTTCATTCCATGTTGGCTACTGGTTTGTTGTATATTGCGTTTACTATGTTTAGGTATGGGCCTTGAGTTCCTGATTTTTTCATGACTTTTATCCATGAAGGGGTGTTGGATTTTGTCAAATGGTTTATCAACATCTAATGAAATGATCATGTGATTCTTTTATTTGAGTTTGTTTATATAGTGGATTATGTTGATGTATTTCCATATAATGAACCATCCCTGCATCATTGGGATGAAGCCTACTTGATCACGACAGATGATCAATTTGATGTGATCTTCGATTTGGTGTGCTCTTGGATTTCTTTGCGAATTATTATTATGTGTGGTGCAATGTGTAATTTGAGCTTTAGTAAAGTTTCTTTTATGAATGTGGGTTCCCTTGCATTTGGAGCATAGGTATTTAGAATAGAGAGTTCTTGGTAGATATTTTTCTTTGATATGTAAGAAGTGTGCTTCCTTATCTTTTTTGATAACTTCAGGTTGAAAGTCGATTTTATTAAATATTAGAATGGCTACTCCAGCTTGTTCTTGGGACCATTTGCTTGGAGAATTGTTTTCTAGCCTTTTACTCTAAGGTAGTGTCTGCCTTTGTTACTGAGATGGGTTTCCTGTATGCCTCAAAATGTTGGGTCCTGTTTACATATCCAGTCTATTAGTCTATGTCTTTTTACTGGGGAATTGAGTCCATTGATATTAAGAGATAGTAAGGAAAAATGATTCTTTCTTCCTGTTATTTTTGTTGTTAGTGGTGGAATTATGTTTTTTGTGGCTATCTTCTTTTAGTTTTTTAAAAGAAGATTATTTTCTTGCTTTTTCTGGGTGTAGTTCCCCTCCTTTTATTGTAGTTTTCCACTTATTATTCTTTGAAGGACTGGATTTGTCGGGAAATATTGTGTAAATTTGGTTTTGTCATGGAATATCTTGCTTTCTCCATCTATGGTTATTGAGAGTTTTGCTGGGTATAGTAGCCTGGGCTGGCATTTGTGTTCCCTTGGGGTCTATATGACATCTGCCCAGGATCCTCTGGCTTTCAGTCTCTGATAAGAAATCTGGTGTAATTCTGCCTTTATATCTTACTTGACCCTTTTCCCTTACTGCTTTTAATATTCTTTCTTTGTTTTATGCATTTGGTGTTTTGATTACTATGTGATGGATGGTATTTCTTTTGTGATCCAATCTATTTAGCCTTCTGTAGGCTTTTTGTATGTTCATGGGCAACTCTTTCTTTAAGTTAGGGAAGTTTTCTTCTATAATTTTGTTAAAGATATTTAATGGCCCTTTAAGTTGGGAATCTTAGCTCTCTTCTACACCTATTATCCTTTAGGTTCATCTTCTCATTGTGTCCTGGATTTCCTGGATGTTTTGAGTTAGGGTCCTTTTGAATTTTTTATTTTCTTGACTGTTGTGTAAGTGTTTTCTATGTTATCTTCTGTGCCTTAGATTCTCTGATCTATTTCTTGTATTCTGTTGGTGATGTTTGCATCTATGGCTCCTGATCTCTTTCCTATGTTTTCTATCTCCAGAATTGTCTCCCTTTGGGGTTTCTTTATTGTTTCTACTTCCAATTTTAGATCCTGGATGGTTTTGTTCAATTCCTTCACCTGTTTGGCTGTTTTCCTGTAATTCTTTTAGGGCTTTTTGTGTTTCTTCTTTAAGTGCTTCTACCTGTTTATCTGCATTTTGTATTTCTTTGTTTTATTTTGTTTTGTTTCTTTTTTTTTAATTAGATGGTTTCTTTATTTATATTGCAAATTTTACCCCAATATCTCATTCCGTTCTCCCTGCTAAGTAACCCACCCTCTTTTGCTTCCCTGTCCTGGCATTTTACTACACTGAGGCATCAAGCCTTCATGAGACCAAGGGATGGGCATCCTCTGCTACATATGCAGCTGGATCCATTGGTCCTTCCATGTGCACTCTTTGGTTGGTGGTTTCGACCCTGGGAGCTCTGGGGGTACTGCTTGGTTCATACTGTTGTTCCTCCTATATGGCTGCAAACCCCTTCAGCTCCTTGGGTTCTTTAGCTCCTCTACTGGGGACTTTGTGCTCAGTCCAATGGAGGGCTGTGAGCATTCACTTCTGTGTTAGTCAGGCACTGGCAAAGACTCTCAGGAGAGGGCTATATCAGGCCCCTGTCAGTAAGCACTTATTGGCATCCACAATAGTGTCTGGGTTTGGTAAATGTATATGGGATGGATCCCTAGGAGGGACAGTTACTAGATGGCCTTTCCTTCAGTTTCTGCTCCTCTCCTGTATTTTTTTAAGAAACTTACTTATGTCCTCCTTAAAATCCTCTATCAGAATCCTTAGATATGATTTTAAATCCACATCTTGCTTTTCCTGTATGTTGGGGTATCCCGGACTTCCTGAGGTGGGAGAACTGGGTTCTGTTGATGCCAAGTAGTCTTGGTTTCTGTTGGTAATATTCTTGCCTTCCCCTTTCTCCATCTGGTTATCTCTGGCATTAGATGTTCTTTCTGTCTCTTGCTGGAACTTGTTCCTCCTTTGGGTCTCTAAGCTTGTGCCCACACTTCTGGGAGACCGGCTCTCTCCTGGCAGAACTTGGGCATGGAGGGTTCTGAAACAGCCCAAGTTCTGGGTGTAAATGGCTACCAGAAGGATCCTGTCCTAACTGTTCCACTGTTCTGGTGCACCATGTACTCCTTGCTGACCAGCTACAGACAGCTATTGGAGAGAAAGTTTCTATCTCACCTCTGAGCCTGGGCATGAAAGCACTCATGGGAGAACAGTTCTCCCCTGGAGGCACCTGTGCACAGTGGGCTGTGGATCAGCCTCAGCTCAGGAGATTCTGGTATTTTTTAACAGCCCCTTACCTAAAAGTAAAACTGTTTATTTGAAAATGTATTTACTTTGCTTCTGGATGTTGAGATTCCAGTTTATATTTGGGTAACCTAGTGCTTTGAACTTTTGGTTTGGTCCTAGGGACAATGAAGAGCAATGGGAGGGGAAATTGCTTGCAGAAAAAAATAAGACAAAAGGAACTAGGATAATGTAATACATTATTGCACTGCCATGCACACCAACGATATAAAGAAGTAAAGTTTCTTTTATTCATTCATTCATTCATTCATTCAGTTAGTTATTTAGTATGTAATGTGTATGAGTGGGTATGTGTGTGTGTATGCATGTGTATGTATGTGTGTGTGTGTGATAGAAATAGAGAAAGAGAGAGAGAGAGAGAGAGACAGAGACAGAGACAGAGACAGAGACAGAGACAGACAGAGACAGAGACAGAGAGGGAGTTTGGGTATATCTGTATAGTATATGGTGTATGTGGTGTATAGGTTATTCGGATTCAGGCAGTTTCTTTATTGTGGTTTTTCCTTACTGACAACCCTTGTTTTTTAGGGTTTTTTAATTAATTGATTTTAATTGAACATTCCATTCATTTACATCTCATATGACATCCCACTCCCCAGTTTCCCCTCCACAAGCCCCCCACCATCCCCAAACCTCCCTTTCCTCCCTCCCCTTTGCTTCTATGTGGGTGCTCCCCAACCCATCTACTCTCTCCTGCCTCTCCCCTCTAGCATCCCCCTAAGTTGGGGCATCAAACCTCCACAGGACCAAGGGCCTCTTCTCCCACTGATGTCAGACAAGGCCATCTTCTGCTATTTATGTATCAGAAACCCTTGCCATTTCAATTTGTCTAAACCTTGAAAATGCACTTATTAATAAACATTTCTTTAATCCAAAAAGAAAGAGTGGTCATTAGATTTTCCTCTAAATTCCACTTTGGGAAAATCAGATGCAAAAAAAAAACAAAAAACAAAAAACAAAAAAACAAAAAACAAAAAAAACCTCATGGGATTCATTATCCATATAACCTTCCTAGTTGTTGAGTTTCAGGTCAGTGACAGACTCTGTCTCAAAGCAAAATGCAACAAAACAAAATGAAAGTAAAATTTGTACAGTATGTGTAAGGAATGACAACCAGGTTCTCCTCTGGTCACATATACAGAAATGTATCTGTATCTTTTACATACACACACACACACACACACACACACACACACACACACACGAATAGAGAGAGGGCACTATAATAATGAATGGAGACATATCAGATATCAACGTTAAAGCCATGCAGTATATTTAAACATTTTCTATGCTAATGAAAAGCACACAAAGACATGTATTTTTTCCTTCAAACTCCACTCATAGTTCTATAAAAATAGTAAACTGGTGTGCCTACTTAATTGGGGTACTTAAGAGAATACATACAAAATTCCTGGATTCTCGTGTTTGAAAATTTACTTGGCATCTAATTTAAAAATTATTCTGTGATATAAATATATCAATCATGCTATACTCACAAATAATATACCATTTATTAATCCATGAAAGCAAATTTTATATACAGTGATTTCAGAAGAGAAATTGAAAAACAAAATAGATCATTATCACACAAATATATATTTATATATAAATATATAGTATGTATTTATATATAAAATATATTTATATAGTATGTATTTATTTATAGTATGTATTTATTTATAAAAATACATACTATATATATTTATATGTAAATATATGTAATCAATACCAATGACTACTTTGTAGTAAAGTAAAAGATTGGAAATAAGTCATATTTCACAATGTATTCAATTATTGTTTCTCAAAATTTTTAGCATAGAATGAAAGAAAAATGAAAGAGAAAATATAAATGCAAGGATCACGGTACAGATATTCAGCACGGGCAAACTTTAGTCAGGGTTCTTACCACCTTTGTTCTATGTATTGGTGCATTCTGTGTAAGTTGAAATTTGTGTACAAGGAACCCTATAAATCAGTAAAGTCAGAACTCATAGTATCAATGAGAACTTCATCAATTCCATTCTGTGTTATTAGTCATCATCTTTCTCATTTGGTGATAGCTAGATTCACTATGTAAGTTCAGCAAATGTCCATATTAGATTAAGCAGAATTCAATTCCCTTTTCCTTTGATGTTCTCTCTTAGCACTGTTTCATCTGTTTACCCTGATACTCATTTTTGGCTATATACTCTCTCTTGCATGTGCATTTACAGAGTTAAGCACTCTTTCTTTTCTCTAGTACAAGAGTCCGTGGCAGTCGCCCCTGTTCCAGCCACTAATACCTTTTCATATGCTTTAGCTAATAGCAGTGATCAGTGATCATTTTCCTTAGCAGTTTTAGGAAGTGATTCACATAGGGTCAGATCCATCACTGAATGTCAGATTCTAGACATTATTATGGAAACAAAGTTCTCTGAATAAAGACCTGTTGTCTCATGTCACACAGGAAATAGCTTGTACCACCAGTTCCAACTGTAGTTCAGAGGTTCCGTAATGAATAAAAGAGGGTCAAAGAAGAAATTTCCCTTGTTTTTTTTTCAAAAGTCCAAAGTGGTACATCCTGTTCTGTTGAACAAGGTGAAATGTTGAATCATTTTAAGAAGCGGGTATTGTAGTGGACACCTGGGAGTCAACAAAGAATTAAAGGGAGTTGACTTGTATAAAAATGAGGCAATTTAAAAAATGAGGCAATTTAAATGTTGTGTCATATATGAGAAGGTACAATGAAGTGACACACTCAGTCCATGAAGACCCAGGGGGCAACAGACTGAAGCATTGGAGCTTAAGCTCACTGATACATATCGATAAATAGGAACCGTGGTGATTATTCAGTTGAACTGAGAGGCAAATCAGCACTGGCATTTTAACATGTCCTTTGTCAAAAACAAGTATCTAATCACCTTAAGAGATCAGTGGCAGCTCTGGAGGCAACATTTGATACTAATTAATAGCACACATCAAATAACTTTTTCTGATTATGCAGAAGTTAAACATACTACCCGTCCTTCAGTAAAACATGATGCAATATCTCTGCCCAAGGGTGAACTGAGACTGGCTGCGGAGGCTGAGGTATTTGCCAAGCTATTTGTAGGGAACTAGTCTAACACCGCATCTATCTGCCTTTTGATTGATTTAAGATTGTAAGAACATTCTATTTACCTAATATATGAGAAAAATATGGAAAGGAAAACCCGTTACAAGTTGTAAAAAAAAAAACCAAAAAAACAAAAAACAAAAACAAAAAAAAAACCCATCTGTATGAATTGGAGTCTCAGCCAAGGTGCAGCTGTCAATTATAATAAAGCTGTGAGTGTTATATGACCTTACCTTGCAGGAATGCACAAGTTTACAGTGATTTCAGAAGAGAGATGGAAAAACAAATCATTATCTATCACAGATATCAGTTCACAGTATTAGTACAGATTAAGATTTATGAATAGCACAGGGTGAAGTTGAATTTTAATAAATACTGCACTGTAATGACCTTTGTAGGCATCAGTTTTGATGGACAGCTAAATTACAACTGTATCTTTTGTTGCCTTACTTACCATACGTGTGGAAAATAGAAATATGGTATTAATTCTGTATAAAAAGGGGAAGACTAAAGGGAGAAAATCATTTAAACAGGCATTGCTCACAAAGTAAAATCTATATTCTCTTCTACACTTTTATGGCTCTTTTTCATCTAAGTTCACACTAAAAGACCTTATTAACCTTATAGGTCTGGCATAATTTGTTGTGTATTTTATCATAACACAAAATAATGGATTCCAAATATACTACTCATTGAGACTGGTAAGAAATGGAATGTAGTATTTGTTGACCTAAAATTAAGGTGTTGAATTCAAAGTTAGAAACTCAATAAATAATTTCTGATGAAAGACAAGGAACTTAAATTGTGTTCAATTTTACTTTTGAACAGATTGACAAACTGAATAAGCTCCTTATCAAATAGAAAAAAGTTGATTAAGTAATTTTAATAGACTTTTTATATAAACTTTTATATAAAAGTTTAATATGTTTTAAAGTATTTGTACCAACAGATAATTATGTTTTTTAATTGTTAAGAAAAGGTAAAGCCAGTGTACGTGTGTGTGTGTGTGTGTGTGTGTGTGTTAATAAAAATTTCAACATGTTTGAAAGTCAGGATCTTAAAAAAAATCTATTGAATTTCCGAATCACATTGCAAATCACAATAAATTTGATTATTGTCTAATGATTCTACGTTCCAAAATATAAGAAAGAGGTCATTCAAAATTTTTTTATTTTTTAATTTTAGAAATTTTACAAAATATTTCTCCAACACATTTTAGAAGCAGAAATATGACCCCTTATATAGAAAGTTGTTCAAAGAATAGATACAATATCTTGTTATAAAATATTTAAAATATTATGTACTTTATTTAAATTGAACATAAGGCAGGTCTATCATAGTGATACATATTTAAAATCATTCATTTTTGTAAGCTAATTTTAAAAATCCTATAAATGAACAGTACAAAGCAACTATAAGGAATAATTAAAATAAATCTATTTTCCATTCTCATCTGGAACTGACTAATTGAAAACATCTTATTTTAAAACAAGTAATGTGGTATTTTCAGATTTATATATCAAGTTACATTTTATATTCTAATAAATCTCAGATTATCTTATGAAGGCAAAAGAATTGAAATGATATAGATTTGAATTGAAAAATATACATTTCTGAAGCATTTTCACAGTAACCTGCAAAGAATATTTAAATATCAGTTGAATACAGTAAAATCTTTACTTGAAACACAAACTTTATGTCTTCATGGTTGTATGTTTTAAATTCAGAATGATGGTAAATAAAATTATTTATTTTTGATGTATTTTTGCATTGAAATTCTTGGATGAATAACAGGTGAATGAATTCTCTGATAGTTATTAAAAATTGTTGCAGAAATAGACTTTCTCTTCATATTTTTATCTCCTGGTTCTTGAAATGTCTTTGAGATAATGTTGTTCTATTTTCAAAATCAAAGAAAACAAAATACATCACAATCATAGTTATAGAAGTAGTACACTAATTTATGTATCAAATATCAGTATACAATGCTTCAAATACAGGCATAGAATATTGGTGAAGTATTTTCTCTACTCTTGAAGCCATTTTCATTCAAAGATATTTCTGAAGACAATGTCTCTTAGAAATGGTTGCCTGAACAAAACACGAACATTGGCTATGTCAATAGACATGAAAGGCAGAATTACATATAATTCTCAGTGGCTCCCAATCCTAGACAAGAACTTAAAAACAAATGATTGTTAAGAGAGAAAGAAATAGTTTCTCCCAGGAAATAGGCTCCCAATTGTTTATCCAATACAAAGTAGTTAGTTCAGTAATCTGATATCAGAAAATAAATGCAGATTCAACCAGTTATATTTACATATTTGTATACATATCCACTCACATGCACATACATATATAATTAAAGAGAAAGAGGTTGTCAGTTTGATTGGAAGGGAGGAGTACGGGAAGTGGGGGAGGGAAGCAACATAGGAGAGGTCCAAAGAAAAAAGGAAAAGACATAAGTGGTATACCTATGCTTCAATTAAAAATGTACTTAAATAAAGAACCACAGGCAACTAAGAAATGAAGTCTTCTGCAGGGGTAAATCCACTGATTATTATCCAATAACAATTAGTCAGCCTTAAAATCATACATATATAAGTAATTCAAAATAGATTGAACAGTGTGTGTGTGTGTGTGTGTGTATATATATATATATATATATATATGTGTGTGTGTGTGTGTGTACATATATATATATGTGTGTATGTGTGTATGTGTATGTGTGTTTTTAGGTATATATATATATATATATATATATATCATATTGCTCCTTCTTATTCCTACATATATTTAATATTACACATATATGCAAAAATAACAAAGAGGAAAATGTTATGAATTAGATCTAGGTAAAAAGGATGAGAAGAAGTATAATGAAGAGTAGAGGGAGCAAGGAAAAGGTGAAAAAATATATTAATGCAAAAATTCTCATTAAAATTCTTGCAAACTGAATCCAAGGACACATAAAAACCATCATTCACCATGATCAAGTAGGCTTCATCCTGAGGATGCAAGGTCGGTTCAATATATGAAAATCCATTAATGTAATCGGCCATATAAAAAAAATTCAAAGAAGAAAATCACATGATCATCTCCTTAGATGCAGAAAAAGAATTTGATAAAATACAATGCCCATTCATGTTAAAAGTATTGGAGAGATCAGGAATTCAAGGCCATTGCCTAAACATAATAAAAGCTATTTACTGCAAATCAACAGCCAATATCAAATTAAACGGAGAGATACTTGAAGCAATCCCACTAAAATAGGGGACAAGACAAGGATGTCCACTCTCACCATATCTATTCAATATTGTACTCAAAGTGCTAGCTAGAACAATAAGACAACAAAAAGAGATCAAGGAGATACAAATTGGCAAAGAAGATATAAAGGTTTCACTATTTGCAGATGATATGATAATATGCATAAGTGACCCCAAAATTCTACCAGAGAACTTCTCTAGCTGACAAACAACTTCAGCAAAGTGTGCAGATATAAAATTAATCAGTAACCTTCCTTTATACAAATGATAAACAGGCTGAGAAAGAAATTAGGGAAACAACTCCCTTCACAATAGCCACAAATAATATAAAATATCTTGGGATAACTCTAACCAAACAAGTGAAGAACCTGTATGACAATGACTTTAAGTCTCTCAAGAAAGAAATTGAAGAAAATCTCAGAAAATGGAGAGATCTCTCATGCTCATGGATTGGCAGAATTAACATAATAAAAATGGCCATCCTTCCAAAGACAATCTATAGATTCAATGTGATCCTCATTAAAATCCCAACACAATTCTTCGAAGACATGGAAAGAGCAATTCTCAAGTTCATCTAGAAAGGTTAAAAAAAAAAAAAAAAGAATAGCAAAAACAATTCTTAACAATAAAAGAACAGCTGTAGCCATCGCCATCCCTGACCTCAAGCTTTACTTCAGAGTAATAGTGATTAAAAACTGCATGGTCATCAGTGGGAGGAGAGGCCCTTGGCCCTGTGAAGGTTCTATGCGCCAGTGTAGGGGAAAGCCAGGGCCAAGAAGTGGGAGATTGTAGGCTGCTGAGCAGGGGAAGGGAGGAGGGAACATGGCTTTTTTTAAATTTTCGTTTTATTTTACTTTTTCCTTTTTTTTTTCAGAGGGGAAACTGGGAAAGGAGATATTATATGACCTGTAAATAAAGAAAACATCTAATAAAAAATTTGCATGGTATTGGTACAGAGACAGGTTAATCAATGGTATTGAATTGAAGACCCAGAAATAAAACCACACAGTTATGAACACTTGATCTTTGACAAAGACACCAAAAATATACAGTGGAAAACAGAAAGCATCTTCAACAAATGGTGCTGGTCTAACTGGCTGTCTTTATGTAGAAAAATCAAAATAAACCCGTATTTGTCACTTTGCACAAAGCTCAAGTCTATGTGGACCAAGGACTTCAACATAAGACCAGATACACTGAATCTAACATTTAACTTTTAAAATGCCATAAAATATTTATAAACATATAACAGAGTTTTTATAACCGCCACATTTTAAATTAAATATTTTTAAATGTAACTCTTTTCAAGGCATGCTATTTACATTAATGTGAAATGTATCTTTTACTCCTATCTTTTGTTTTAATGTTTGATATAATAATTATATCATCTCTCTTCTTTTTATATACCTTTAACTCTCCTATATACTCCTCCTTGTTCTTTTTCAAGTTCTTGGCCTTATTTTTTAAAAATTTTTGTTACAGGCATATATGTATATGCCTATACCTACATGTTCATTAATAGAACCTGGATAGTCTGCATAATGTTACTCATGTGTATGCTCTTAGGACTGACCATTTTCAAATATCTCTTAACAGGAAAGAAATACCTTTATGTTATCTTCATTCCTCAAGTGTTTCTGACACATTACATTGGATGACAGACATGAATAAAGAATCCCTCTATACAGGTGTTTGAGTGGAACCGGCCGGCAGCTCCACTGAGGTCTGTGTTCGCTTCAGCTGGAGGTTAGATACGGACCTGAAAAATGAACCGGTCGAGAACAAAGAGACACGGATGCCAAGTAAAATTTTATCAAGGCATCTATTTACTTGGGGATATCTTGAACATTTATAGGCAGGCAATCACTGAAACTGAAAATCTTCAGGCACAAAGTATTAACATAATGTAAACAAGGCAGCAGACAAGAGATGCCAAAATCTCTGGGAATTCAAAGTTCTCAAGCAGGTAGGCGTAAGTCTTCAGGCAAGTAGGCCGGTCAGCAGCCAGGCGTAGCTTCCTCTGAAAACGAAATGTTCAAAGTCGAACTTGTCAGTGTAGAGGGCCATTGTTTAGCCCCAGCAGGTGTCTGCCTCCAGGCTCAGGCTGTCAGCTCTGCTGCAGATCTGAGGGGGGTGGGGGGTGGGGGTGGGGGTGGGGGTAACAGGTGTTTACCTAGATAGCATGTGTACTAATATCTTTCTGGTAAATCCAAACAGGATTTGCAAATAAAATAAATAAATTAAAGAGGA
>JADRCD010236411.1:0-13453 GCA_019843815.1 Montemys delectorum | reverse complement strand
AGTCACTCAAGGTCTCACTGCCCATTGTTAACTTACCTGCCCTGTCTTGGGTCCCCATAGTGCTGGGTTTTAAACTTCTAAACATTAAACGGGTGCCTCCAGCCTTAGGCTTAACTGTTCTCTCTGTTTACACAAGCAGCTTCGTTATCAGGACACATCAGCATCTGACCACTTCTGACACACCATGCTGTCCGGGGACCTTTAACACCTTCTGTCTCAGTGACTGCCACCTTTCCCCCTGGAGACTCTCCCACTCCCGGAGTCCCTCCCTCTGCCCCTTCAGTCTGCCCCAGCCCAGCAGGCTGCAGTAATCTTGTTAAACTACAAGTCAGATGTGCTGACTCAGCTCAGATCTTCTGACAATAGTTCCCACCTCAGGCTGCTCCCTCCCCTGCTTGCCTCTGTCCTCTTGTCCCCTCCATCCATGCTCCTCTCAGCCACTTTGGACTCCCTGCTTTCCTGGAACATTGCAGATGATTCCGGACAGATGGCCTTTGCACTCACCCTGTTTACCATGCCTCTCCTGGAACTCTCTCAGGCTCTGTTCTCAGTGAGGATTCCTTGACACCAGAGCATGGGCACCAAAGGTTTCAGGACACTGCCTTTATCTCAGTACTTACAATTGTTCTTAATACATCATTGGTGTTTGTTGAGTGAATTAAATAACTGTGGAAATTATCTTTTTTTTTTAAGTATTAAAAAATAAAGTTAGAATTTAATTAAACAAAAAGAAAATCGAGCAGGTTTCATTTGACATATATAAGCAGTGTCAAAGGGGCGTCACTTGGCATTTTGTTCCATTAACAGACTGGGTTCAGATGTTTCAGTGTGCTGCCGTTTTCAGACCATTCTAATTATATATTCACATTTAGTCCTTGTAACAACCAAGTGGGGCTGGTGGTGGCAAAGTAAACTGGGGTTCAGAAGAGGCAGCAGCTACACAGTGAGGAGCAGTTCAAGCCCTTTCAAAATAAGGACTCTTGTTTTCTAGTTAGAAACCATCATAGAATGACAAAAAAAAAAAAAAAAAGACTACTTAAGAGCCTGAAAAACAGGCCCTGGCTAATTTTGGTTTTAGTCTGCCTTTTGTTTCCATTTTGAAACATAAAGTAAATGGTTAATGTTAAAATTCCTGACAAGGTCAAAGCCACAAGTTTTATTTCTCTCACCTGTGCAGGAAGTGGCCTCCACCCAGCTTGACTGAATTAGGAGGGAAGTGATTTTTTCAAGTGATAAAAAGAAATAAAATTCCATGCTCTTCCCACAGGAGGGGCTCAACAATTGGGAGAGTGGCGTGAGACCATATGTTGGTTTGCGAAAGGATATAACTCGTAAAGATGTTTCCTTTGATGCCCGTGATGAGCATGGATGTTTCCCCTCTAGAAGGTCCTGATTAAATTAAGCAATTAAGAGCAGAGCTGAAGGCTCTAAATATAGGGAGCGAGTTCAGGCTGCCCTGCCCTGTGTACACCAGCGTGCTGCACAGATGTGGCTGTTGTTGCAAACAGCACCTGCCAAGTTCAGCAGAAAAACAGACATGCGTGTTCTGAAAGAAGCGAGGTGGTGAGTTGGGGAAAACAATGGATGGCCTTCCCTGTGCTCAAATCCTGGCCTCCGTGGGTTTGCTCTTTAAATTCCTTGTGTTTTAAAACCCCATTCATAAACTTTTCATTTTCTTTCTTGCCCTTTTTGTTTTGTTTTGTTCTTTGGGGTCCCACTATGTATCCCCAGGTTGGCCTGGAACTTGCCAGGTAAACCAGGCTGGCCTTGAACTCCTAGAGATCCACCTGCCTCTGCTTCCCAAGTGCTGGATAGAAGCTGTACAGTACCACCAAACCTAGCTGATTACTGGACTTTTATGTCAATAAATATTGGCTGAAGTGTAGATTCTTCCTCCGGTGTGTTCCAGAGAAGTTACCTAACTTCTGAGCCTCGAGACTCTTAATAGAATTGAGACAGTCATCGATAGATCCTAGGAGGGTTTGTGAGATGTAAAGACAACCACTGTCTCCCCAGATGGGAGCTCAGCTAACAGCACAGCTCCTGGGCATGAGGGGAAGTTTGTCCCATTTAGCCTGCTGTAGTCTGTAAAATTACTGTTTAAGATGACGGTCCAAAGAGAAGAGTACTTGTTGTTGTCGTCTGTTTGCTCATTCCTTTGTTTTATTTAGGAGACGACTAAGGAGCTCATCTCTCCTGCAGTTCAGGACCAAGCACCCAGGTGAACTTTTTCAGGGGAGGTCAGGGGTTGGTTTCTGGGTCTGCACAAGGTTCTTTCATGCTGATTAAAGAATGAGCATCCAGTAGGCTTTAGGGGAAATGTCAAGGAGATGGAGAAAAACCAAGTCTGGTGGTTGAAGTTGGGGACAGTAAGGAAACTTTGTTTTGGCTTTAATTTCCTCACCCAAAGAAGTAATTATCGAAGGAGATTAAAAAAACAAAAACAAAAACAACAAGAAACAAAACCCCTAGAACTTGCTATTGTTTACAGAACGTAAGTGAAATGAACCAGGCCACCCTTTTTAAGCTAGATGTGTTGGGGGGAAGGATTTGTGTGTGTAGAGGGTAGAGTTTTCTAATCTACGAAAGCTTCATTGAGACACATACCTGATCCTCCTTATGAAGCTGGTGTCAGAGTGTGACAGTGTCTGTAGGTTTGTCAGTGGTAATCTGGGGCCCACAAACTCTCTCTCTGCTGATTTCTGTGTCTTGCACTTAATCAACACTCCGGGAGACCATATGGCAGTGCCTGCTAGCCTGTCACACTGGAAGACTGGCTGTTAATTCGTGCGCATTGAAGGCACCTGTACCCGCTGGGCTCTCTCTACCCCATGGGCTCTCTCTACCCCCTGGGCTCTCTTCTTTCATTACCTACTACCCCTCCCCCACTGGGAAAATCCAACTCTGGAAAGGAATTTTTTTTTAAATGAAAACAAGGTAAACTATATACCATGTGTCCCAAGTTTGAGTAGATTCCTGTGATCTCTGAGCATCCTCAACGTTGTTTTCTTATATAGGAATTTTGCAAAAATATATTTCTCCCTGGGACTTGACCAAGAGTTCATTTTAGCTGAATTTTCTCTCAGTGAAATAAAGTCCTTAAAACATGTTTCAGGGGCCAAGAGAGGGCTCAGTAGGTAAAAGGGGCTTGCTGCCAAGCCTGACGGCCAAGGTTCTAACCCACATGGTGGAAGGAACTGACTCCTGAAAGTTGTCCTCTGACCTCTGCATGAGCAAGGAGGGATGCTGGCACACACTAGCATGCACACAAAGCACACACACACACACACACACACACACACAATACATAAATGTAATTAGAAAAGTTAAGTTAGATGCCACAGAGGGGCTATTGAGGGGTTGTCTAACTTTCGACTTCCTTTGGCTGTAGGCTTTCTATCTGGCTTTGGTTAGCAGTAAGCTTTGCTGTCCTTTGACCCCAGAGAGTGCTGATGAGAGTCTTGAGAGTTGAGTGCTGTTTTGAGTGGGAGCAAGGAATGAGCAGGCAGTTCTCCTGGCTCTGCCCAAAGAGGAAACCCCTTCATCCGTGTAGTGGGACAGACCAGAGCATTTCTACTAGAAGGTGTTTTGGGGCCTAACATAATGAGGTCTGACTTCATTTTTATGCATGTCAGTTCAGTTGAATAGCAGCTTGAACTTGTCTTTTCTCCTGCCTGCCTTACCTCTTCCCACCGACAGCTTCTTCTGCTTGTTGGGGGAGGGGGCGTACATTTGCCAGGTGGTTGCACACTCCACCTCCTTTCTGATATAATACATAGCTTTAGTTCAGACTCGGTATGTAACCTAGGCTGCCTTCAAACCAGAGAGTCACGTATTTCTGCCTACCAGAGATCCCATAGGAAAGGGGTTCCTGATTCTGCCTCGCTGTTCCTCTCACCCCTTAATCCATTATGAAGGGCTGGCCACATCAGGGAGGGCTTCTACCACCCTCCAGGAATCCTCTCTGGAAAACTCCCTGACAGACAGACCCAGAGGTGTGGCTAACTAATTTAGGTACTTCTTAACCCAGTCAGGTTGACAATCGAGATTAATTTACAAAAACTGTTCTCAGTCGGGCTATGGGGGTGTGGCTCATTTGTCTGGCTTTTCAAGTAAGAAATGCTTGACTCTATTGAAATTTTTAGCTCTTTGGTCTTCTGAAGTTCTGCTTAACCCAGTGGCCTAATTTCACACAGCCCTAAGGATTTTAAAGGTGGTTGTCCTACCCACCGACAGACTTCCCCATCTGGTTCTTACCAGCAAGACTCATTGTGCTTCTTAACTGAATTACAGGTTCTGAGGGGTTTTGTTGTTGTTGTTGTTGTTGTTGTTGTTTTGTTTTTTTTAAATGTTTTATAATATGTTCCTGGCAGAAAACCTGTGAAAAAGAAAATTTCCTTATAAATTTTGCTTTTGACTGTGCAGTGTCTAGTCCTCTGTTAGCATATGGTTTCTCTGAGTGTGAGGAATTACATTTTTAAAAAATCTATTTCCGAATAATGAAAGTTAAATCATAGGCCCCTGTGTGCGCCTCTTTGCCTCTTTTTGATCTTCCAGTTTAAATATTTCAGAGAAAGCAAGAATCCCATGCCTAAAATTAGACGCTGAGATAGGTTAGCTGTGCCTTTCTCCGATGCTAATCAGAGGCCCCCCCCCCAACCTCCCACTATACCAGCAGTTCTCAACCTGTGAGTCAGTATCTCTGGGGGTGGTGAGCAACCCTTTTACATAGGTCACCTAAGACTATAGGAAAACATAGAGATTTATACTACAATTCATAACAGTAGCAAGACTACAGTTATGAAGTACCAACAAAATAATTTTATGGTTGGAGGTCACCACAACATGAGGAAGTGTATTAAAGGATCACAGCATTAGGAAGGCTGAGAGCCACTGTTCTGTACAGTGGACCTCTCAGGTGTGTACGCTGCTGTGATGTCCAGCGTCTATGGCAGGATCGTTTTCTATATTAAAAATAACAAGCGATACAGCTCTATAAGCTTTCTATGGATCATGCTTAATCTATATGTCCATAGGATCAGTCCATCAGTGTAAAATGGTGGTCATGGTGTAATCGGGAAACAGGCCCTGAATTGGTTTGTTACTAGAAAGTATCTTTCTTTCTTCTTCTTCTTTTTTTTAATGGATCAAACAAAATCTTTATGAAGTTTTTTTTCTTGAATAACTTACCCAGCTGTTAAGCAGTTTCAAAGTAGAGTTAATCAATACCCTGTGCTTTTTGTTCTGCTCAGTACACTTGATCGCTGTGTCCTGATACCATGCTTTAGTTAAGACGGAAGGACAGGACCAGAGGGTAAGAACTGAGGGAGGGGTGGCCCGCCTCATGCGCAGCTCAGCACTTACCTGTCAGTTACTTGTAAAGGCAGTGTGTGCCTTCCATCTTCTTTTTCTCAAGTCATTTTCTGAGATGACCTTCTTAGAAAATTTAATTATCCCCTCAATACATGCATTTTGTCTAGTCCAGTGTTTTCCATGCCAGGGTAAGAATTGACAACCAGCCTCTGCATCCAGGCCGAGACGATGAGTGTCAGTCTTTGTCTCCCTTCTCTCCTTCCCACGTATGCAGAGCTCAGAGTCCTGGGTTCTGAGGCCATGTAAACCTCTGCAAACTGCACAGCTTCCTGGACTGCTCATATCAGCTCTTGGTTACACACAGCGCCTGATTCAGTAAGGATCCGTCCGTCCGTTGTTCAGGGAAAGTGTAAATCATCCATGCTGGCATACTGTTAAAATGAATGTGTGTTCATATGTGCATGGTGTGTGTGTGTGTGTGTGTGTGTGTGTGTGTGTGTGTGTGTAGTTGCTTTTCTCCTTCCCCTTCTCCATGGGTCCAGGGGTCAAACTCAGTGCATGTTGAGGGCAAGCACTTTTACCCACACAGCCATCTTGCGGACCCACGGTTGATTTTCTTAAAATATCAGCTATCAACTGTTGGTTGAATCCACAGATGCAGAACTCATAGGTGTGGAGGTCAACTGTGCCTTAAAATACAAGCTAGAATGACTATTCAAAGTTTCTGAAGGAATTTAAGGCATCGGTGCAGAGAGTGCATTTTGCCAGTGTTTACACAATTAGGTAATTATGTGTTTCTTTACTAGATGAGGCACAGATAAGAAAATGTCCATTGTGCAATTGGCTGATTTAGTTTCCTCTGACACAAAGCAAATTACGCAGCAATTATAAGTATTTAAGTCTAACTCCTTTTAACATAAGGAATACCAGTTAAGTTTCAAAGTTAGCCATTTAAAAATGAATATTCTAACATCTGTGTTAGCTTCCAGTGGTACTAATTGAAATCCTTCTCATGGCTGAGATTTTATAAGAGAAGTTCTGAATTAAGAACCATTTTTTAAGTTATGTTTTTATCATTTCTGGAGCTGGATCACATTGTCAGTCCAAGTATGGAGTGGGAGATATGCATGTGAGTGCAGGTTCCCACAGAGGCTTGAGGCTAGGGACACTGCATTTCCCTGGGGCTGGGGTTGCCAGTTGTGAGCCACTAGATGTGAGAGTCTGGAAGAGAACTCTGCGTGCTGCAAGAAAAGTACCAGCTCAGAACTGCTGAACTGTCTCTCCTGCCTCCTCTCACCGGTCTGACTTCTGAGTGCACAGTATAGACAGCTTCTAGACCTGAATGCATGCGTGTGTGCGTGTGTGTGTGTGTGTGTGTGTGTGTGTGTGTGTGTGTGTGTGTGAGAGAGAGATGTCTCTTGTACCTGTGTGTGTTGTTTGACTAGCAAATATTTACATAATGAAGTTTTAAGACCTTTTTGTAAAGACTAATTCTGATTGGAGCCTTTGGGGAAGTGGGAGACATCTTCGGGAAGCCCTGGCGCTCTTCGCTGTTGGCAGACTCACAAGTCGTCCTCTCTGTAGCCCACTTACTCTGAGTAGTGTTCTCTAAGCCAGGTTTCTGAGCAGAGGTTCAGGGTTGATGACAGTCGACACTGTGGATATATACATTTATAAGTACTTCTAGGATAAATATCTTAGTGTGAATTATTTTCCCCCTTTTCAGTTTAGAATATTCTTTCTCTACAGGTAAATTTAAGCTTGTGATGAGGCAACTGGGTTGGTTGCAGTGTTCCCCATTGTTTTTTTTTTTGGGGGGGGGGTCAGTGTGAAATGTTTGTATTTGCACAGGAGGGAAGGAAATCTCCGTGTGCTGACTCATGTTTTTATGTTGCGCTTTAAACTGATAAGGCCAGTTAGCTTCTGATATAAACTAAGGCAGGAAGTACAAAAAGGGACAGAAGGAAACAAGTCTGGTCATCTTGCCAAGTGTATAGAACTCACTTCGGAGTTCCTCATGTGAGGTAGGTGCGAGGAAATGTGCTCAGTCCGTATTCTTATAGCCACCATGCTCATATTCCAAGGCTAGTGGTCTTTTTGGTTTAATTATGGTGAGCACCATTCAGACTGCCCAGGTGAACACTGTTGTTCCCAGTGTGGTGTCTGCAGAGACCCTGTTTTCTTGAAGGTACTGCCTTCCCAGTGTTCCTGAGTCACACAGTCAGGCTGCACTTCAACCTCCCACTAAGATGCAGTACCGCCTCCCTACCCTCCTGCCTTGGCTTTTGTGACTACACAGCTGACCCCTAGGATTCTTCTCCCATGTCTGAACTTAGACAGGTTAGGACTTTTAGCCTCACACAGATTGGCTTTCATGTAGAGCAAACATTTAACTTTTAAGTTCTACTTCCTCATGTCTGAAGTGAGGAAAATGGAAGCCCCTTTTCAGAGGTTGTTGGAGGTGCTAGGAAGTGCTCAGGTTGTCTGTTGTCTCTGCAGGATGCTACAGTCTTTCACAGACTGAGGCTTCCTCTTTGGAAAACTTCCTGAAAACCTTGGAGATAATTTTTCACTCCTTCTTGTCTTTTCTGTTCTGTATTGATGCTTGACCTCATCTATTCAAGCTGAAGCAGAATAGCCTGTGATGCCCCAAGATCAAGATCAAGCATCTTTCTACTGTACCCCAAGAAGGGAGAGGACTGTGGAGAGCTTAATGGGGGCGTTATTCCCATAACCTGACCGCCTACCAGAGACCGCACCTCCTAATAGTATACAATACAGTTTAAGACTATGGGCCGCACACACAAATATCAGTCTATACTGTTGCTTCTGCCTGTTACCACTTCCTGTTAGTTACCCTTGGCACTGTGTCAGCATTCCTTCTGGCAGAGGCCAGGGAGAGCTGAAGAGGGCTCAGTGCAGTCCTGTGGGGCTGGCACTGGGTTAGCCTTCTGTTCTATGGGAGTTACTTGGATGTGTTCACCTTGTTCTTCCTGGGAGCCCCTGCTCCCCAGGTCCAGTTCAGTTCCAGGTTTGTACAGTAGCTGTTGTGAGGGGACTAAAGATCCAGAGTAGAGGTTCTTAGGAACCCTTTGCATCCCAGCACACTCATTTTGTATGGTAAACCCTCATCAGAAAAGGTGATTTTGAGATAAATAATTTCTCCTATTTGAAAATCAGTTATTAAAATATTAGAAAGCTATGGGGTGAGGGTAAAGAAAGGGGCTGGGAGAAATTCCAGACCTCTCTAGAGGCCCAGAAAGGAGCAGTCTATCCAGTTCTGAAACAAAACAGAATAACAAAACAAAGCAAAAACCCCCGAAGCTTCTGAACAATGAATTACCATATCAGTAGGTGCTCACTAGTCAAGTGTGTCTTCTGTTAATGGCTAAACTTTGTTTTCTCTCTCCTACATTGCTAAAAGAAAACTTAAAGTAACTGGTAAATTTGGGTGACTCCCTAGAAAGGGCAAGTAGCTCTCTCTGGACTGAAGGTACGCTGTTGCTTTCAGGAACTTGGGTACGTGGAATCTTTTCATCTTAGTCTAAGTCCTTCCTGGAGCCAAGTCAGTCATCAAACATTTACTAAGAAGCTGTCCTTGCCAGGTACCGTGCTCCAAAGATACCAATGTTCTGAGATGGAGCAGTCAGGTCGTTTACTCTGGTAATGAAGCCGGAAATGCAGATTGTCCAGGGTAACTGTGGTGACCATGTGTGATCTTTAAGTCTGGGGATCAGCAAGATTTCCCCAATCTGTTCCTGTTACTGATCATTTGTGATTTTTCTACTTTATTGGAAATTTGTCAGTCTTGCTAAGAGATTATACTGTTTTATTAGTGTTTTGATTTTAAAGTTTTCCCTAGTGTACTTTAAGAAATAATTTCTAGATTGCTTGTTATATTTTCTTTGAGCTTAAATCACTGTCCACCCCCCCATGTTGGGTATGAAGAACATGGTTCCCGGGTCTTTTCCCCTCTTCCAGTAAATGTACTTTAGCTCTAAGCTTCCATGTGATTATAGCTTGCCACATCTTATTATTTTTGATATCATATATTTATGATTTATCGTTTAGTTAAAATATTTCATCTCTATTGTAGTTTCTTCTTTGACTCATGGTTAGAACATGGTTATTTCCAATAACAATATTATTGTTGATTTCTTAGCTATACTAAGACCGAGGAATCTTATTGCTGTTTTATTGTGCGTGATTGTGTGCACTTGTTTTGTTTATTCATTATTGAGACAGTCTCACTGACATGAGCTTGCCAACTGGTCTAGCCTGGCTAGCTAGCAAGTTCAGAGACTTACCTGTGCCCTCTCCAAGTGCAGTGTCCGCTCAGAGTGTGGGTCACGCTCTGAGAATGGAACTCAGACCCTCATTCTTATAAGGCAGGCGCTTTAGGCACTCAGCGGCCCCTCTGCCCATGGAAGCTTATGCTCCAAATGAATTTTCTCCGTCACCTGTTGGTTTGCATAGACATTTGGTCACAGTTTTACACTTCTTTCTTCTGTATCTGTCAGCTCTTGCTATCAGTTAAGCATCAGTCTCCCACTAAGAGTGTCAGTTGCTGGAGTTTTGATTCTTTGCAGTTTTGATATCTGTTGAGGCTTGTGGCTTTTGTTTACATATGAGTTGGTAATATGCAAATTGCCTGAGTGGAGCTTTGTGCCTGGAACACTCACATGACCTTTGTCCAGGGCTTGGGTGCTGCTGTTCTTGCCTTCCTCTTGTAAAACTGCCCATCCTGCTGCCTCAAGGCCCCACCCACCCTTACAATCTAATTTAACCCTATCGAGTTCCTCAGAGGCTCCAAGCCCAAATACAGTTGGTTGCAGTGGGCACTATGCCTTTAACATATGAATTTTAGAAGAATGTAGCCCCAGTTCCTGGTGTCATAGAACACAAATGTTCATGAACTCAGCATGGGCTTCCATCTCTCTAATGAAGTCATGGAATTGTAAAGCTGAACAGTATAAGCCAATCGTAGACTACCTGTGCAGAGACAGGCTTAGGTAGTTAGTACCCGGCACATAGTAATTAGCTAATTGTGACGCAGTTAGACGTCATTTTAAAGTCAGCTTCTTGTCTTTTCTTTTGCAGGTGCTGACTGGATCCCTCGAAGGAACCGGAGGAAGAATATTTTCTGCCTTTCCGAACCACAGACCAAGAAGCTAAAGAGAATCTATGTAAATAAACTGAAACCTCTGTTGGCTTTGTGCTCCCACCCCGGAGTTATCACCTCACCCTGTCTGAGGAGCGTATAGAACTAGACCAGTCGCTATGAATGTGACCAGCTTGTTTTCATTCACAAGTCCAGCTGTGAAGAGGCTCCTCGGGTGGAAGCAGGGCGATGAGGAAGAGAAATGGGCAGAGAAAGCAGTGGACGCTCTGGTGAAGAAACTGAAGAAGAAGAAAGGGGCCATGGAAGAGCTGGAGAAGGCCCTGAGCTGCCCGGGGCAGCCGAGTAACTGCGTCACCATTCCTCGCTCCCTGGATGGCAGGTTGCAGGTGTCCCACCGGAAGGGACTACCTCATGTCATTTATTGCCGTGTGTGGCGCTGGCCCGACCTCCAGAGCCACCATGAACTGAAGCCTCTGGAATGCTGTGAGTTCCCGTTTGGGTCCAAGCAGAAGGAGGTCTGCATTAACCCCTACCACTATAAGCGAGTAGAGAGCCCAGGTGAGTGATGGGAGCGCCCTGTGGGCCCCCTGAGTCCCACTGAGATCAGAACAAAAGCACCTTTCTGTTTGGGTTTTAATTCCAAAATATTTGGGGGAAATTCTGTACGTATTTGCACATGTGTGTGCAAGAGAGAAAGAACACAGGAACACTCAGATGTCAGTCTTCACTCACTGTAACAAGCACCTATAGCAATCACTGTGTAGAGAGAAAAGGTTCAGTCCTTGGTACCATCCGCCCCGTCCTCTCTGACCTGCAGCACCGCAGCATCCTGGGATGGAGTGGGTGGCAGAGCAGAGCTGCTCACATCTAAAGAGGAAGCTCTGAGTCCCACCATCCCCTTCAGTGCCTTGAATATTACTCATGAGGCTTGGGGACAAGCCTTCAGCACTTGAACATTTTGGGAGTGCTTTCCAGGCCCAAATTTTAAGAGCCCCTGAGTATTTCATGCATGCTAACACCCCCCCCCCCACCACCACCACCACCACGTAACAGTCTTCCTTAGGAACAGGTTCTGAAAATTGAATTTTGTGCCTGAATTGCTTTGAATGGAGCCCCTTGGTTCTGCATATCTCTGTAGCAAGTTTAGCTGTGCAGTGCATCCGAAGAGGACATCAGAAGCATGGGCTCTTGTCCTGTGCTTGGAGGGAAGGGTAGCTGGGGGCAACCCAAGGAAGGATCTCATGGGGGCATCCGTGACTAGAGCCACGTCACGTTTCCTGGCAACGCCTTTTGTCATCCATATGGAAGTGTGCTGTGGTGTGTTCCCTGCAGTCCTGTTCTGCTCTGCAAGGATTTGATGCTGTTTGCTTTATGAGAATCTGTCATGTCATATATGGCATTGGGGTATGGTAAAAGTTGTATAGTCTGGATTCCAAGTCCATAGACAGAATGAGCTGCTGTTAAAAAAGGCAAAGGCACTCTGTCTGTACTGAGCAAGCTGACCCTTCCTGGTGCTTCCTCTTTCAGTTTTAGTGGTTGAAAAAGTCAGTGGACTCCATTGCTTCTTGGGCTCAGGGCTCAGGGCTCTGCAGGGCTTCCTCCTCCACCACAGGCTTTTAGGGAGGTGGGACGGTCACCTTGTACAGATCAGGGCTGTGCCTGTGCCTGCTAGGGGGTGACCCGAGAGCTCTTGTTGCTGGCAGTCCTCATCTAGGCTGGCTTGCTCTGGTGAGCCCAGCTTTGTGACCGCACAGCTTTGCCTCAGCAGTGGGCTCCATTGCCAAAGTCTTGAGTAAGTCAGCCCATTGATTGTCCTGGAAGGAGATTAGGGTCTTCTGATGATTGGGCTGAGTGCTGTAGAGCTTGTTCATTCCTCTCGATCAGGAACCAGGGAACAGTTCTGCATGACTAACCATTGCAGACAGAGAAGGACAGAAGCCTCTCTGACTCTACAAACAACCGAGTGACCGTCTTCATGGTGTTTATATCTTGTCAGGGATCCTAAGTGATTCGGGTGTTTTAGCATGTAAGGGCAGATGACACAGGTTCCACACAGGTCCTGTGCCATATTACACTAGGGACTTGAGGGTATGTGAGTGAGCGCTGGTACCAGTCTCCCATGGAGACAAACCTCCACATCTTTAATTTATATAGTTTTGCCCCTGAGTTTGACTCTATATCAGACAGGTGGATCAACTGGCAAGTGGTTCTGTAGTGGAGCTGTCACTCACAGGAGGGTTGTGTGGGTGGCATTGCTCACTTAGCCAGTGGTTTGTGGAGTCAGAATCCTGTGGCTCCCTTCCCTGTTCCTGCTCCTGGGACAGCCAGGTGATCTTCTCTTACAGGACATCAGGGATAGAGGAGTTGCTTCAGCGAGTGCACACCTACAGCACGGTCATGCAATGACGTGTTTCTGTCTAAAGACATTTTGTATTTTTGTGCAATATTTAAGTTGTGAAAAATAAAGGCTAGGAATAATTTGCAAACACTTTCGTGTCCACCACTTTTTTTTTCTTTTAAGAAAAAAAAGCAAATAAACTAAAACCAGGCGTGATAGTACATCCCCATCAGTAACCACCATTCTGACTTCAACATTTATCTCTGTGCATGTCTTATACTAACACATTGATCCATAGGAACACATATCATTTTGTGCATTTTAAAAGATTCTATAATGGCATTAGATTTTCCTGGAACTGATTGTTGTGTTCAATCCATAGTGTGTTGCATGATTCTAGAATGTATGTTTTTAGGATTAGCTTGTCTAGTGCTATGAAGGGCCTTCTCCTCTGTTGGAATTTCATTTGAGAAGGACAGATAACATTAGGCCCATCACATAGTATTATCTAGTACCCTAAACCTTTGCTGTGTACTTCTTACAAGCCTTCTAGCTTTATTTCCAGGTGCCTTTTTATTGGACCCTTTGAAAATTACACTGTTGTCCTGGGTTAGGGCTGCATTTGCCCCTTCCCTAGCCTTGCTGGGTTCTTATTAGCTCTGGTATTCTTTACTCTTTGC
>JADRCD010236410.1:32748-58341 GCA_019843815.1 Montemys delectorum | reverse complement strand
AGAAGTTTGGAATACAGGAAGAACAACCCACAAACCACAAGAAACTTAAGAAGAAAGAAGACCAAAAGGTGGACATTTCATTCCTTCCTAAAAAGGGAACCAAATACCCACAGAAGGAGTGGCAGAGATTAACTATGGAGCAGAGACTGAAGGAAGGACAAGCATATAGCTATCTCCTGAGAGCCTCTGACAATACCTGACCAATACAGATGTAAAGGCTCACAGCCATCCATTGAACTGAGTACATGGTCCCCAATGAAGGAGTTAGAGAAAGGTTCTATGGAGCTGAAGGGTTTGCAGCCCCTTAGGACGAACAACAATTACCAACTAGTACCCTCAGAGCTCCCAGGGACCCAACCACCAATCAAGGACTATACATGGTGGGACTGAATGTTCTGGCAGCATGTGTATAGTAGAGGATTGAAAATTTGATCATCAGTAGGAGGAAAGGACCTCGGCCTTGTGAAGGTTTTGTGCCCCAGTGTAGGGGAATGCCAGGGCCAATAAGTGGGAGAGGGTGGGGTGGCAGGTATGGGGAGGGGGGAGGCAAAAGGGGTTTGTTCTTGTTGTTTTTGTTTGTTTGTTAGTTTGTTTGTTTTTTGGAGGGGAACCTGGGAAAGGAGAAATTTACATGTAAATAAAGAAAATATCTAAAAAAAGAAAAAATGGTTTCAGGGGTTGATTCTTGTCCATAGGATGGATCTTCATTTGAATGGATAAAGAAAATGTGATTCATTTACACAATGGAATACTACTCAGCTATAAAAACCAAGAACATCATGAAAATTGTGGGCAAATGGATAGAACTAGAAAATACCATCCTGAGTGAAGTAACCCAGACCCAAAAGGACATGTGTAGCATGTACTTCTTATAAGTAGATATTAGCCATTAAGTCCAGGATACTCAAACTACAATCCACAGATCCAAAGAAGCCAATAACAAGGAGAGCCCAAGGGAGGATGCTTGAATCTCACTCAGAAGGGGAAATAAAATATAGGGAGGTAGGAGAGGGAATTGGGTAGGAGAGGGAATGAGGAGAGTAACGGGCAGTGGGGGGAATCAGGTGTGGGAGACCTGGGGAGAAAGGGCATGGAGAGTGAATGGAAATGGGAGGTGCATATCTAGGACTTCCAGAGACCTCAACTGGGAAGGCTCCAGAGAGTCTATGTGGATAACACTAGCTGAGACTTCTAGCAGTGGTGGATATGGAGCCTGAAGACAGGACCCACAAAAACGTCAACCTAAAATTTGTCCTGCCTACAAGTTCAGGGACAAAGAAGGAGCAAAGACAGAAGGAATGGCCAACCAATGACAGGCCCAACTTGTTAAATATTTTTTATTTACTTTATATCCTAATTTCAGCTTCCCCTCCCTCCTCTCTACCCAGCCCTTCTCTCTCTTTTCCCCTCCCCCACATCTACCCATCTTCCCCATTTCTGTGGAAAAGGAGAACTCCCATGGATATCAACTAGTCTCAGCATATTGAATGACAGTAAGACTAGGTGCATCTTCTATTGAGGCTAGACAAGGAAGTCCAGTGAAGGGAAAGGGATTCAAAGGCAGGCAGTGTAGTCAGAGCCAGCCCCTGCTCCTGCATGGAATTCCAGCTGCATAACTACTACATATGTGCAGAGGGCCAAGGCCTGTTTTATACATGCTCTCTGTTTGGCTGTTCAGTTTCTATGAGACTCCATAGGCCAAGGTTAGTTAATTCTGCAGGGTGTGTGTGTGTGTGTGTGTGTGTGTGTGTGTGTGTGTGTGTGTGTGTGTGTGTTTTCCTTTACCCCCTGGTTCCTTCGATCCTTACTCCTTTCCCACAGAATTCCCTAAGCTTGGCTGTTGGTCTCTGCATCAGTTTCCATCAGTTGTTGGGTGAAGCGTCTCTGATGCTAGCCTCCTGTCTGCAAGTAGAGCCGAATATCATTAATAGTGTCAGGGGACCCATAGAATAGGTCTCAAGTTAGGCCCGTCATTGTTAGACCCTTCCCTTAAATTCTGCTTTATCTTGTAGGCATACCTCTACACATCTTACAGGCACGTTTTGTGGCTGGGTTGGTGTCTCAATCCCTCCACTGGAAGTCTTTCCTGGATACAGGAGATGGGCAGTTCAGGCTCCATTGCTAGAAGTCTTAGCTAGGGTCACCCTCATAGATTCCTTGGAGTTTCATTGTCATAGGCTTCCAGCTCATCTAACTGTGCCCTCACTATAACTGTATGCTCACTATAGCTGTGAGCCCCTCTGCCCAAATCTAGTTGTCTCTTCCAGTACTCTGTCCCTTTGTCCTCTCACCACCTCATTCCTCCTGTTCCCATCCACACCCTCCTCCCACCCAGACCCCTCCTTCTATCTACCCGCAATATCTAATCCATTTCCCCTTCTAAGTGGGCCCTCCTTGTCAATTAGCTTCTTTGGATCCCTAGTTTGTAGTATGATTATCCTGTATTTTACAACTAATATCCACTTATAAAAGTACATACCATGTATGTCTTTCTGGGTCTGGATTGCCCCACTCAGGATGATATTTTATAGTTCTGTCCATTTGTCTGCAAATTTCATGATGTGATTGTTTTTAATGGCTGAGTAATACTCCATTGTGTAAATGTACGACCTTCTCTTTATCCATTCTTCAGTTGAGTAACATCTAAGTTGTTTCCAGTTTCTATTACCAATAAAGGTGTTTTGAACACAGTTGAGCAAGTGTCCTTGTGGTATGATGGAATATCTTTTGGCTACGTGCTCAGGAGTGGTATAGCTGGGTTTTAAGATAGATCTCTTCCCAATTTTCTAAGAAACTGCCAAATTTATTTCTAAAGTGGTTGTACAAGGTTGCACTCCCACCAGAAATGGAGAGGTTTTCCTCTGGCTCTACATACTTGACAGCATGAGCTGTCACTTGAGTTTTTGGTCTTAGCCATTCTGAAGGTTGTAAGATAGAATCTCAGAGTTGTTTTGATTTGCATTTTCCTGATGACTAAGGATGTTGAACATTTCTTTAAGTGCTTCTTGGCCATTAGATACTCTGTTGCTGAGAGTTCTATTTAGATCTGTACCTCATTTTTAATCTGGTTATTGGGTTTTCTGCTGTTTAATTCCTTGAATTCTTCATATATTTTGGATGCCAGCCCTCTATCAGATATAGGATTAGTAAAGATCTTTCCCCAATCTGTAAGCTGCTGTTTTGTCCTGTTGCCAGCATCCTTTACCTCACAAAAGCTTCATAGTTTCATGATGTCCCATTTATGAATTGTTGATCTCAGTGCCTGAACTATTGTTGTTCTGTTGAGGAAGTTGTTTCCTATGCCAATATATTCAAGGGTATTCCCCACTCTCTTCTCTATCAGATTTAGTGTAGCTGGTTTTATTTTGAGATCTTTGATCCACTTAGACTTGCATGTACACAGGGTAATAAATATAAATCTCTTTTCATTCTTCTATATGCAGACATCCAGTTAGACTAGCACCATTTGTTGAGATACTCCCCCATTGTATGCTTTTGGACTCTTTGTCAAGAATTAAATGTCCATGAGTGTGTTGATTTATTCTGGTTATTTGATTCAATTCCATTGATCAACCTGTCTGTTTTTAATGAGAGTAACATGAAGTTTTTATTACTATTGCTCTCTGGTGCAGCTTGATATCAGGGATGATAATACCTCCAGAAGTTCTTTTTTTTTTTTTTTTTTTTGTATAGAATTATACAATAATAATGCTATGCTGGAGAGTTTTTTTCTTTTTTATGAAGTTGAGTGTTTTTCTTTCAAGGTTCGTAAAAAGTTGTGTTAGAATTTTAATGGCATTGTGATGAATATGTAGGTTGCTTTGAGTAGGATGGTCACTTTTATTAACGATGTTAATCCTTTGATCCATGAGCATGGGAGATCTTTGGATGTCTTCTTCAATTTCTTTCTTCAAAGGTTTTTTTTTTCTTTTTTGGTATAGAATAGAGTTTATTTAGGGCATGGGAAGGGGAGTTAAGAGAGTAGCAGAGGCAGAGAAAGGCAGAGAGAAGGAGAGAATAGAGAAGTGGGGACAGGCCACATGGCAGGAGGGAAGGGAATGGGGAGAAAGGGGGCAAGAGGCAAGAGAGGCAAGAGAGCAAGAGAGCTCTAAAAGGTTTTAATTTCTTCTCTTTCGCTTGTTTGGTTAGACTTACACCAAAATACTTTATATTATTTGTGACTATTATGAAGGGTGTTGTTTCCTTATTCCTTTCTCAGCCTGCTTGCCATTTATATAAAGGGAGACACTGATTTTTTTGAGTTAACTTTGTATCCAGTCCCTTTGCCGAAGGTGTTTATCAGCTGTAGGATTTCTCCATAGGATTGCAGGGCTCATTTGTATACGATCCTTTCATTTGCATCTAGTGATAGGTTAACTTCTTGCTTTCCGATTCATACCCCCATTGATCTCCTTCAGTTGTCCTATTGCTCTAGCTAGAACATCTATTACCCTATTGAATAGATATGGAGAAACAGGGCAGCTTTATTTTTCCTTCATTTTAGTGGAATTGCTCTAAGTTTCTCTCCATTTAATTTTTGTTGACTATTGGCTTGCTGTATATTGCTTTTATTGTATTTAGGTATGGGCCTTGTATCCCTGATTTCTCCAAGATTTTTATCATGAAAGGGTGTTGGATTTTTGTCAAAGGCTTTTCACTATCTAGGGAAAAGATCATGTGGTTTTTTTCCTTCCAGTTTGTTTATATGGTGAATTACATTGTTGGATTTTCATATGTTGAAGCATTCCCACTTCTCTGTTTTGAACTCTACTAGATCATAGTGGATTGATATTTTTTAAGTGTTCATGGATTTGGTTTGTGAGTGTTTTATTGAGTATTTTGGGGTCAATGTTCATAAGAGAGATTGATTTGAAATTATCTTTCTTTGTTGAGTCTGGTGTAGTTTAGGTTTTAGGGTGACTGTTGCCACAGAAAATGAATTTGGCAGTGTTCCTTCTGTTCCCATTTTGTGGGTTAATTCAAGCAATATTGGCGTTATCTGCTCTAGAAAGATCTGGTAGATTCTGCACTAAAACCATCTGACTCTGAGGGTTTTTTTTTTTTTTTAATTTTTATTTATTTACTTTTTTGCATTGGAAGATTTTAATGATTGCTTCTATTTCCTTAGGGGTTATAGGCTTATTTAAATTGTCTACCTGATCTTGATTTAGCTTTGGTACTTGGTAGCTATCAAGAAAATCATCCATTTCATTTGAATTTTATAATTTTGTGCAGTATAGGTTTTTAATGTATGACCTAATGATTCTTTGGATTTTCTCAGTGTCTGTTGTTCTGTTCCCCTTTCAGTTTTGATTTTGTTAATTTTGATATTCTTTTAGTTACTGTGGCTAAGGGTTTGTTTACCTTGTTGCTTTTCTCAAAGAACCAACTCTTTGTTTCACTGATTCTTCATAATGTTCTCTTTGTTTCTAATTTATTGAATTCAGCCCTGAATTTGATGATTTCCTCCCATCTACTCCTCTTAGGTGTGTTTGCATCTTATTGTTCTAGAGTTTTCAAGTGTCTTGTTAAGTCACTAGTGTGAGATCTCATTAATTTTTATTTATGAAGGCACTTAGTGCTATGAACTTTACTCTTAGCAATGCTTTCATTGTGTCCTGTAAGTTTAGGTATGTTATACATTCATTTTCACTGAATTCTAGACAGCCTTTAGTTTCTTCCTTTATTTTTTCCATGCCCATCAATGTCATTGAGTAGAGATTTTCAGTTTCCATGAGTTTTAGGCTTTCTGCTGTTTCTGATGTTGTCAAAGTCCAGTTTTAACCCATGGTAGTCTGGTAAGGCACAAGAGATTATTTCAATACAATTACTTCTTGCATCTGTTGACACTTGCTTTGTGACTGCATATATGGTCAATTTTAGAGAAGCTTCGGTGAGGAGCTATCAGAAGGTATCTTCTTTTGTATTTGGATGAAATGCTCTATAGGTTTCTACTTGGTCCATTTGAGTCATAATACCTGCTAGTCCCATTATTTCTCTGTTTAGTCTCTGTCTTCATTACCTATCCACTGGTGAAAGTAGGATGTTGATATCTCTCACTATTAACGTGTGGGTTTCAATATATGATTTAAGCTTTAGTAGTGTTTCTTTTACAAATGTGGGTGCCACTACATTTGAGGCATAGATATTCAGAATTAAGACATAATCTTGGTGGATTCTTCCTTTGATGAGTATGAAGTATCTTCTCCTTTCACTTAATTTTGATTGGAAGTTTATTTTATTAGATATTATAATACCCACTCCAGCTTTCTTCTTGGGCCCATTAGCTTGGAAAATCTTTTTATTTTTTTAAATTTTAAGCATCTCCTTTTGATCAGTTCTTGTTTATATCATTCATTTTTTGTTGTTGAATAGCTAGACAAGGATTGGTGGGTTTGAAGGCAATTAAGAATGCACCATTCCTTCATAGTTTACTTTGAACCCCACTTCCTGTTTCCCTGGTATCATTTCAAAGGGAAGTGTCACAATTGTACTTTATAACAATTTAAAATATCATGTGAGAGATGGAGCCATCAAGCTATGTTGTAAGCCATTAATGGAAAGCATCTTGTGGCTAGCCAAAATAATGGACTCTGAATTCTATTTTTTTGCAGTAGGTGAAGATGGGACATCCTGATTTACCATCAATTCCTCATTTAAGAGTGAATGCAGATCACTTGCCAATCTTCTCTCTAGTAAACTACCTTTCAGGAAAATTGGTTCCCCTAAAAGCATGCTTAAGGTATGGGAGGGATAATATCCTTGTAAAGAAATAATGTACTTATATCTCCCCAAAGTCTTGCTGCCTATGCAATGGCAGCTTTATTGCTAAGCCTGCCTGCTTTTGTGAGTTCTAACCAACCCAGAAGGCATATGTTTTCCTTCTATCTTTCTCATTTTCAATCTGACCTCAAAAGACAAAAATTATCTTTCCTCTTCTTCACCTCTCTCTTTGCAACAGCTGGTAAGATTTCCTGCTGGGTTTTTTTTTTCTTTTCTCTCAAACCCTAATAAAGTTGTCCAGGAGCTAAGTCCCATGTCTGTTTAGAAATTCTTTCATTAACAAGACTAAGACCCTACAAAGCAAGCCCAATAACTGTCTCATTTTACCTGTCCTCCTCTTTTAGAAACTCAATGTAGTCATGGGTATTATCAGTTCCTTTTCTGATAACCTAAAACCTATGCTTATTTTTCTCTTCAGGTATCTTTTTGTCTTGCTTTTTAATCTATCTTATCATTTTATTGTTGGTGAAAACAGATAGAAGCTGTTACAACATAGGAAGAGTATACCAGCTTGAGATGTAAGTTGGCCTGGCTGGGAGATAGGCTGAATTTGCCATTCCTGTGAGGATCAGAGGTTTTAGTTTCTCTAGCATACTAGTCTTTGTCTCTTGTTGTTCTGGGATTTCTCTTAAAAATGTACTCTATAAAAAGTCTAATGCATGCAGCTGTCTTCATCACATAGTCCAGTTCATTGTTAGTATGATAGAATCCTACTGCCACAGAGAGAAAGAGTAGCAGAAAGAGAAGTGTTCTAAAAACCTGTGGTTAAGCATCTGTCTTAATGTTTTTGTGTGTTCCTTTAGGAAAAGAGTGAGTGTCTTTAACGGTGAAAAGATAAACTATCTAGCACAATATTCCAAATTAAACCATCATTATGTCATGTCTGTGTCTACAAACTAAGGTAAATTTTAAATGATCAATATTTCAACTGGAGTGAGAAAAGTGGCATTATCGCTATTGCTACAGAAAAATTAATTATGGAAATTATCCTAGTTTGCTTCTAGGCTGTTGTTATAAAAATAATGAACAAAAACAACTGGAGAAAGAAAGAGTCAATTTGGCTTACATGTTATAATCCATGATGTAGGCAAAAACGGGAACCTGGAAAGGTGGTGTTGCTGTAGTAGACTGGGCCCTCCTGTATCTTGGCAATCAAAAAGTGCCCTACAGGCTTGTCCACTATCTAGTAGGATGACCCTTTAGTTAAGGCTTCTTTATCCCAGAGAGGTCAAGTTGACAACCAAGATTAGGCCATCTATTATAGGGATGAGTTCTTATTTTCAGAGCATAGATGGAAATATGGGGGGAATGGACAAGAAATTGTACTGACAAGTTCTAACTCCACAAACACTGAACAATCACTATTACTATCGCTACAGTACTACTACAATACTATTATTTTCATTATTATTATTATTACTATTATTACTATTATTATTTCCTACACACATGAAGATGAAGTTCTGACTCTTGAATTAGCATGACACCCATGCTTCCCTAAGGCATCATTCTCCCCTTCTTTCTCCAACTCCTCAGACAATTCACTCCCTGAGATGGACAACCCATAGCCTTACAATGTACAAGCAATTCATGAAGCTGAATTCTTCCTTTGGGGAGACAACAGTTTAGTTTAGGTCATAAACTCTTCCAGGCTGCAGGTGCCTTCACAGTCTTTGCTGTAGATGGTGTAAACAATGTCTCTGATAAACCAGACAGGTAGGTGTAGTGCTTCCTCCTCTAGTCCTTGTCAGAAGGTTCCCCTCCACAACAAAAATATCAAGCTAAAACTCCAGTATATGTGATCTTAGTTCCACCGTAAAGAAGGGTTAAAGAAAACAAATAAAAGGTGTTTTCTTTGAGCAGCTACCTGGCAACAGTTTGGAGACGCTCTTTCATAATGGTTTGAATAATTGAGTACACCCTCCACGCTACAAGATCTTCAGGCTGATAAACAGAAATTGTGTAACACTAATTTGCTCAGTCCTGAGTCATGTTCCATGTTTTCTCCACCCTTCTTAAAAAGAGAGAGAGAGAACCAAAATAGGAGATTTGCAAAACGATCTAAGAAATTGTGATTGGCTTATAGATTTTGATCTGTCACTGACAGAAAGGACTTTAGTCTTAAACTGAATGGCTATTTTGTTTTGTTTTGCAGGGATCTTGATCAGGTTTTAAGGTTTACCCAGTGGCACATTCTCATGTGACTCATTAAGAATGCCAATGGCTGGCTTTCTCTTCGGTCTCTTGTATAATTTAAGTTATATGCAAGGGTTTGGGGGAATCATGAAAAAAAAATCTGATTTAATCAGATTTTTTTAGTATCTTTACTATCAACAAAATTTCAAGACAAGTGAGACAAGATAGTTCAAGGCAAGGGTATACCATACAGTTAATAGATGGCTCTACATGGCTAGTGACTTTAAATAGGTGCTTCAGCTATCATGGCTGTAACAGGGTTCTAAGTGCAAAGTCCTGCTGGTGTATCTTTCAGTTGTAGTCGCTATTATTTGGCATGCTTGTTTTGCTTTCAGTTTGGTACAAGCCAGCAGTAACATTTACAATTTTTTCTTGGTGAATGTATGATTTGTATAGTGTGTTTTTGTGATTGCAGACACAGGAGAGCCATTGCAAGTACATGGAGATCAGAGAACAACTTTAGTTGTAAGTTCTCATATCCCACCAGTTTTTGAGATGGGAGAGTCTCTTTCCTGTTAGCCAGCACAAACACTGGGCTAGCTGGCTGTCAGACTTCCTAGATTCTCCTACCTAACCCTCCAATCTGACCATAGGAACACTGGGGTTACAAACGCATCCTACTGCACCCTGGTTTTCTTTGTTTGTTTGTTTGTTTAGTTGGGTTTTGTTTTGTTTTTGTTTTTATGGCTTTAGAGATTCAGATCTCTTGCTTGTACACAAATGGGGTTTATATTCCGACCAGCCAAGGATGAGACTTCTCTTCTTTTATCTTTTCTTAATAACATGCATCCCAATTTGAGTATGAGTCCTTTTGACTTTTACCTGCATGCCTTTGATAATTTGTCATATAAATACAAAGCTGACCGCAGCACTATTTACAATACTAGGCTATGAATGCAACCTAAGTCTGAATCCATCAGTCAATAAATATGGAAAAGGAAACACATATACATGATAGAATGCTGTTGAGCTATTTGAAAATGTGGAATCTTATCACCTGTGGTAAGTGGGGGATCTTAAGGGACATCAAGTGAAATAAGCCAAACACAGCAATTTATACAGTCGCATGGGTATCACATGGTAGTACTCGCAGGTACAGTTCAAAAAGCTAGACTTGTCAATGTGTGGTGCAAATGGTGGTTACAAAGGGCTAGAGAAACTGCTAGGGAAGGCAGGCCAATAGGTGCCTGGGATAGCTCTCTGTTGCTGTGATAATAATATCACAGTGAATATTTCCAAATGGCTAGAAAAGAAAATGTTGACTCTTCTCAATACCAAAGAAATTTTAATAAATGTATGATGTAATGGATATGCTAAGAATTTGATTATTAAAAATATACATGTGTCAAAACATCACACAGTGCCCCATATATGCACAATTCTGTGTTAACTGAAAAGTAAATATATGCCAAATTCTAAAGATAATTTTAATATAAGTATTTTTAAAATAACATATTTTGTAAAATAAATTTAAATTTATAACTGAGAAACATAACACTTTCCAAGGACAGCTTACTGGCTGCTGATGTTTCCACTAAGGATATAAATGGGAGTACTTTGGAGAAAGTAATCCTGAGAGCCTTCTGTATCCCTCCCAGGCAGAAATGAGCTGCTACTTCTTGCCAGGTTTCAAAAAAAGTCTTAAAGGTAATGACAAGAAGAAATTTGAAATGAGGATCACCCATCACTGACCCAGGACTTAAAATGTCAAGTCGGTAAAGTTCCCGGAGCACAGGAGGATTTTGTTCCCTTCAGAATTTGAATAGTGCTCTCCTTCCAGTGTCTGGGCGATGGTGATCCCAGCTAGTCCTTACGAACGGTTCCTATCTTCAAGTAATTTGCCTTGCTCTCTACAGACGGCCAACTCCTAGTTTCACTGAAAACGGTAGACAGTGAGTTGAGCCCACCCAGAGAACCTCCACATCTGCAGCTGTCCGTCATGCACTCTGCCCTCCCTTCCATGCTCCCCAACCTGGGCACAGTACCCCATCGTCTGCCCCTTGCTGAGGACATGTGCCTACAAGTCTCTCCTCTCTTCCACTGCAGTTTTCTTTTCTATTAACACTCTCCTCTGAGTGATTCTCATCAACATAAAAACATGTTATCATGCCCATCTCAAAGCACACACATGCACACACAGAACTGGATTTTCCATACCAAGTATCTCCCAGGTCTTTTTGCTCCTACTAAGAAACTTGCAAAGTGTTCTGTCCCCACCATAGGAAAGACTTTCCTTCTTATATACTAATATGAAAGTTAAGCTTCAATGCTTAGCATGACAGAATTATTCATTTGCAGGCTTTAACAATGTCATTTAGCTGAACATAGTGATCAAATACCATTTGACATGTTTAATTATTCTCTCCTAAAAATATCTAAATTGGCTTCTAGATGACTCTACTAATCTCACTAACTAATCTCCTGTTAATAAGCCTCAACTCTGCACGCAGGCTCATATTAATTATCTGGAGTACTTTTTGAGCTGTTAGCCCATAGACTTATAGGAAACACCCCAGTACCTGGCTCTTCTGTTTTGATGCTCTTTGACTGAAGAACAAATCACTAATAAATATTCTGGACAACTGGACATAATACTATCTGGATCAGTGATCTCTTTCACAAACTGGTATCCCTGTAACAAATCCTATTGAATTTTAAGAAACCAAGAGTCCTAGAGCTTTCTGGAGTTTTTATCCAGTAACTTAGGGAAAAGCTGATATACTAAAGACAGTAACAGATAACAATGAGATGGATCTTTGAAAGCAGTCTATGAATGGTGCTATCCAACTGTGTTCAGAATCTCATTGATATACTCCTATTAAGTGCAAATCTAGAAAACCATTGATACATTTCAATAACATTAAATGGAGGCCAGGTGCCTTCATTCACATTGTATACAATGATTCAGTTTTGTTCTCAAAAACAATTTCGAGCTTCATGGAAATGGACCAGATTTCCCTAGACAGTATATTCTAACTTCCATGGCCTGCACTGAGGAATGTTGGCCAGGATTACTTTTCCAGAATGCAAAAGGCCATGTGATTAAAGTTTATATTAGTGGACTCTGGGTAGAGTAGATGCCACTCCATAATGTGAGTGGATCTTCTTAAATAATTGGGTCAGAAGAGCACTTTCAGAACAAAAACTGTGGTTTCTCAGAGGGAAAAGTAATCCTGCCTCTACCCTGTAACACAGAATCCATCCTGAGGGTCTAGTCTACTGTCCTTCATGATAAAAGTCAGACTCTCAGGCCCCATAATCAAACAAGTCAGTCCTTCAAAATAGACTCTTCTCCTATTGGCTTTTACTCAATGGGAGAATTCCGGTCCATACGAGTAGTACAGGTGGTAATATGTGTGTGGCCTCTGAGCTTTAGATGACTGAGACGAAGTACAGTTGGAGAATATTCTTGGGATCAATAATCCAGGGTATTTGAAAGCAATTGGATCAGTGAACTACACTGTCAGTACAGATGGTTTAACACAGAAAACTGAGGCTGGTGCGACCTTTAGAGCTGTCCATCTGGGAACATGGGGCTCAGGCTGGCCTCAGTTACAACCTTCTCCTCCAGTGTGCAACAGCTCTTCATTCTTTCTTTGTCTTCCATGGCATCAGGCATGGTTAGTTGGGTCATGGTTGGAGTATCTTGTAGAAAGATGTGAAATTCAGGTTTAGCTAGTATGTTCTTTCTTGATTTCCTTCTAATGCATCCTGTTCAGTGATGTATCTAAATCGCCCCCAATCAGTATTGGAACATAGAGAGAACATAGCAGATATTCTTCGTGTGTGTGTGTGTGTGTGTGTGTGTGTGTGTGTGCTGCTGTGTGTGAACATTCTGCACACAGGAAACAGAGAGGGACAACAGGATGTAGAGTGGGGCAATCGCCCTCAAAGCCCATCCACCCCCCAGTGACACACTTCCTCCAGGAAGGCTCCACCTCTTAAAGACTCCATAACCTCCCTGCAAACAGAGCCACCAACTGGTGACCAAGTGCCCAAATACATGAGCCTGTTAAAAGACGTTTCTCATTCAAATCACAAGAGAAAGGAGAACCACAGAGAAGGAGAGGTTTCCTCATCCTGTCACAGAGGCACGTGGCAGCAACATGCTACATGACTGCTGATAATGAGCATAGTCACCTGTCTTAGGTGGCGGCTCCCATTTTCTCCACTGTGACATTGGTAGGTTCAGTGTTCACTCATTTTCTGAATGTTACTTTTACTTTGTGAACTACATAGGCTCTAAGGCTCATGAATAGAGAGAAACTTGCCCCAGGAAGGTGACCTTCAAGTGCGCATATATTCCCACAGGCAGGCTGATGGTTGGGACCTCTGGATGACCCTGCAGGTTAGACTAGGGATGGGATCCTCCCAGACAACAATTCCCAAAGGAGTCTCAAGTTTATAGGGAGGGTGTGTCTACAGGCGGTTCCTCTCAAGACGATCACTCTCAGATAACCAGGAGTCCTGTAAAAGCTCACATTTGGCATGGGTCGAAATTAAAGCTGTGTCCTACACCCATGCAGCTGAGAGATCGTTGGCACATTTCAAGCAAGAAAAAAAAAACACCTTTGAAAAGTAAACAACAGAAAAGAAATAACATCTATGGCTGTCTGACAGTGGCCATGAGGTCAGGTGCAGGTTCTAGGTTGAGAGATCAGAGACATTAAGTGACAATGGTAGTAGGAACATTTGTACGAAAAGCAGCAGCTTGGACTGGAAGCAGCAGGTACAAAAGCAAAACAACCCTATATCCAGGAGAAGAGAGTCATGTGGTAAGAGGAAGAGAAGAGAAAAGGCCACTGTAGGCTGTAGGATTAGGTCACTCATCCTCCACATCACACTCCCTGGAGGGCTCAGGGTGTCACCAATCCCACTCTCCCTCAATCCAATGTTCCTTCCCAGCCTGCCATCCTGTCATCTGCCCTCAAAGCCAGTTGTCTCCCCAAGTGACCTCTGAGCCACACTATCCTCTACACACGAGCCTCATGGAATCTAGAATGTTCATTGAAATCGGATGGCTGACTGCTATGTCTTCTCCTGCTCCTTGTAGTGTCCCCAGCTTTATAATAAAGATCCGTACCCCTGAAGGCAGCTTCCCCTTCCGTCTGCCTTGTTACCAGGCACTCCACTACTCTACATGCCGCTTAATGGTTTCCTCTCACGGCCTTGCCTCTTCACTTCCTTCCTGGCTCTCAATGGCTCTGCAACTATATTCCTGCTCCTGACTCTCCTACCAATCTTCTAGGAATTCCCAAGTCTGAGCCATTCCCTTAGCCTCTGAAATCCTGGCCCGACTCCTAGCTTAGGGTCTGGTATGTTCTGCTCACTGGGACATAGCATTCTCATTCCCTGTGGTATGTTGGTGACTTGCTTCAATGTCACTCATCGAATATGGGACAGAATGGGCAAGTCATTCGTATCTCTGAGTCTTGAAATTGTAATAGCAAGAAAATAGCAATTAAAAATATATATAATCAGGCATCCTTAGGTTCTGTATCCACAGATTGAACCAAGTACAGATAAGCAGTACAAGACAAGGAAAAACTCAGGTCCACACTGTGCTTCTAGATGTTGTCATCGCTGTCATCCTGTGGCTAATACGGCGTGATCTTTGGCAGAGTGTACTAGTGATGGCTGTACGGGACTGTGTTTTAGAGGTGATTTAAAGTATTTGGGAAGATAAATGTAGGTTTTATGCAAACTAAAACCATTTTCTAAAGGGATATGGTTGCTCTTGGATTTGAAGATATATGGAAGGAACCTAGAACCAATTCCCCATGGATACAAGGAAAGATGATCTAAGGAAATAAAAGACAGAATGACCTGTTGGCAGTGGGAACTGCTTAGCAGGACTCTGCTTGCTTTACATTGCCTAAAATATTATTACCCTAGCACGGCTGCCGTGATCAGTGTCATTGACTGTCTTCCCCAGAAGGCTACAGAGTCCTCTGACTTTTTAAAAATATATTTATTTATTTTATATGTATGAGTATACATATACTTATTTATTTAATGTATATGAGTAAGCTGCCCCTGAAACACCAGAAGAGGGCAACAGACCCCATTATAGATTGTTGTGAGCCACTATGTGGTTGCTGGGAATTAAATTCAGGATCTCTGGAAGAAAGTCTGTGCTCTTAACTGCTGAGCCATCTCTCCATCCCCGGGCTACAGAGTCTTAAACAGCATTAAAGATGTCCACAGCATCTTTGAATCCACAAAAGAGCATGTTGCCTAAGCCACGGTTGTCTTCACTGAGGACATGACAATGGATGGACAGAACGCAGCAAGTCCATAAGATGCTTTTCAACCTCAACAACCCAAAGCCCCTCCTATGTCTGCCCCAGACCACCTGAAAGTTAGTCTATATGGAATTGTAACTTGCTGATAATTAGTGTTGATCAACAGTGAAAATATTCAGAGATGCCCAGACTAGAATGTTACAAAACTCAGGGGAATCAGAATAGAGGTAATTGCTAAACTCTTGTTTTCTGCTAACAATGTCTTTCCACAAACATTTATTTAAGAAATAATGAGGCAGTGGAAGAACTTATGAGTGGAAATACCTCTGCTAAGCCAGAAATGCCTGAAGATCTCAAATGCTAGACCATTCAAGAAGTATCCTAATAGTTATGAACAAGGCTCTCAGAAAACGTCTCCTGCCCATTCAGCTGCATTCCTTGGTGCATGACTATAGCTGCTGCCTGACCTGCCTGCCATCTTGGGTTTCTTGAGAGAGAGATAAAGTGCACATGGCAGCCTTACCACCAGCATAGAGATGCTAATAGGTTGGTCAGAGAGCTAGACTTACTGTCAACACACTCTTTGGTCAGAGAACAAGGTGTGGGAACTAGCCTCAGGGAGAAGCACCTTAGGACCTGGTTCTATGCTCCATCGCTGCTTTCTGGAAGGAATAATTCCATAACACAATTCAGTAGGATTTTAATTACATATCAGAAATAGAGTGTGAATATGCACATGTTATGTGCTAGAAATTTTAGAGCTGGAACATCCAATAACATTCTATCAATACCTAGGAGACAGGATTGGACCCCTGCAGCACCCTTAAAACCCACAAAGTCACAGCACCCACAATCCCTTCAGGACCTGCAGTATCCACAGTATCTGTAGTGCCCTCGGTACTCCCAGTATCCCTTAGATAACATGATAGAAGCATTCTATACGTCCTGCTCTCCTCCACACTGAAACTCCATGAAATATTGGCTTCTCTTATTGTCTTTCTGGTGTGTCCTTCACTCTCCAACTCTGCCCTGTCAGGTTTCCGGTCTTCCAGTGAAATGCTCTCCTTGGGTGACTTATCAGGAGAAGAGGAAACCTTCCGTCTTCGTCATCTCAGGTCTTCAAACACTACTGGACCGTGGCTATGTCACCTTGCAGACACTGTCTGCCCTGCACTGTTGGAGCGATGTTCTCACCAGGCTTCATGCTCCTTCTGCTGCCTCACACTCAGCCTCTCCTTACTGCTTCCTACTGCTTGGGTTTCTACTTGGAAGCAGCACCCGTGGTGACTTCCTAGACCCTGAGTGCCCACCACAAGGCGGCGAGCACACAAACCTACCTGCTGACCCCTATGCGAAGGTGCTAACAAGTCTGTCTTCACATCTGCAGAATGGAATGCTTGCGTCGCTCCTCCCTGTGGCCCTGCACCGGAAGCCTCAATCACCTTTTCCAGGCCATGATGCGGAGCCCTCTGGTCCTCAGAACCCTCAAGTGCCCCATTGATTATACCCCCTCGGCCCTAGCACATGGCGTAAAATGGCAGCAGTCTGTGGTTTTCATCCTTTAAAGCAACCTATCAGAATTTCCTAACCAGAGGTAAGTAGATTTGAGGCAGGAGGATTACCTGAGTTCAAGGTGAGCATAAGCTGCAGTGTAGGACATCATCATCATCATCTTCTTCTTCTTCTTCTTCTTCTTCTTCTTCTTCTTCTTCTTCTTCTTCTTCTTCTTCTTCTTCTTCTTCTTCATCATCACTCCCACCACCAGGAAGGAATGGACGGAAGGAAGGAAAATGATTTTTCTATTTTCAACACCTAAAAGTTTAAATTTATTGGCATGAAGTTTTCCCTAATATTGTCTTATTTTCTTTGTAAGATCTTTGTCTCTGTCTCTGTCTCTCTCTGCTTCACTCCCTGTACACACACACACACACACACACACACACACACACACACACAGTGTATGTATAAAGATTTGTAATTTTACTCTTCTTTTCACACACTCCACTTTGGGTTTGTCTGGATTTTTCCAGAAGCCTGCTGCTGAAGAGCAGAGTGCTCTGACTGATCAGGGAATGAGGGTTGCTTCTCTGGATCCCCGTCCTCTGGCCCAGAGCAGCTCCCTATGCTTCACTCTCCATGTCTCCCACGGCTGGCGTTTCTCTGTGCAGAAGGGAAGGAAAGAGGAAGCGGATGGAAGGGAGAGCAGGAATCTTCTGTTCTTGGCCTCGCTGTGCTCCATCTGGACCATGACAGGCTATTTTCTTTGACCTCAGTCTCCTTCTCTATTGCCTCAGTCACCTATATATGTGCTGGGAGATCATATTAAAAAAAAATCTCTGCGCCTGTGTCCACCTGCTCCTGGAGTCCACAATCAACAGTGGAACTCCACTCTCAGCAGAATGCCTTGTTTCTGCTGAGCTAAAGAGTTTTCCCCAGGTATGCATCTGTCCATCACGTCCACCCAGCTACTGGGGGAAGAGCTTGTATTAGAACAGTGGGCATACCACTAAATCTGAGTTCTAGAGGCAAAGTCCTGGATTCTCATCACAGTTCCAAATCCCCTTTTCCAAAATGATTATTCTTTTTGGGAAAATCAAGAAGACAATAGGCTTCTTTGCAGTTTGAGCCATACCGTCCTGCCCTCCTCTGATGAACTCTTCAGTTCGACAGGCTCACACCTGAGGCTCCTTTACCCATCTGGCTTCCTTTTCTCCATCTTTTACCAAAGGAGGGCTTGCTTAGCCTCTGTAGAGACAGCTAATGTTCTCAGACAGGCTTCTTGTAGACTCAGAGGCTATGAACATGGGAGCTCAAGAACATGAAATTGGGAGCATCATTGATAGCACCCTGACACTCCGCTGGGAGGAGAAGATTTGTGAGCCAATCTATAGAGAAAGGCTACTGAGCATCTTGGAGGGGTCTGGGCTGCTGTTTTCCTTCAGTACAGGAGTTCCCCACTGCTAATGATGCTGAATTACTTCCTTAGTCCTATTTCTACTTTTGATACTTAGGAAACCTGACTAATTTTACAGCCCAGATATGTGAAGAGAGAAAGGGAAAGACATAGAGACAGAGACACAGAAAGACAGACAGAGAGAGAAAGAGAGACTGAGACAGAGGGAGATTAGTTAGCTGAGCTTCTCCATCCGTATGCAGGCAGAGTTTCCCCTCAGGGGCCACTGTTCACCCTTAACTACACAGTTGGTCATCATGGGTCCACAGTTACCACCTCTCACTCAACCACTTACCTATGTAGTTACCTGATAGGGAGCAAGACTTTGAGGATTGATGTGAAACCCAATCGACCTCATTGTGAACTCACCCAGACACAATCTTACACCAGCTGTCAGAGCCAGCTGCTGCAGGTGGGCAGTCCTGCACCACAGTGACTCTGCCTTTCTCTGAGATCCCCAAGGATATGTGCTGTTCTGAATACATCTGAAGGACAAAAACCTTTCACAGGGAATGATAGAAGGAGCATATTCCTACTGGGCTTAATCCACTATCTTTAAATCAGTAAACAATTAACCAGAGACACAGTCAAGCTTTTTTTTTTTGCACACCCCTTTCTTATGCCCACTGTACATACTACTCCTCTTGCCAGGTGCCTCCCTCAACAAAGCCCTGGGGAGCAGGTGTCAGTTCTAGGAAAAAGACGGATGTTCTGCCACAGGATGCAATCAGCAGGAAGTTCATGCAGTCCTTACTCATTCAGCTCTTAGGAAACAATACATCGTGCAGGAAGATCCAACATTTAAGCATGGTGGGAAAACTGGTATGTTTTCCAGCTCATGAAGAATGGGAGGAGAAGGCTAGAGAGTAGTCGGAGAGGAGACATCTCAGAAAGGTTGATGCACTAAGATGCTACTGTTTCCATCCTGCCTTTAACCTGAGGGCTCACCTTGGAAGCTGGATAAATAATGCCCCCATAGAGCCGGGAATCCGAATCAGAGCATACAGCATGGTTTCTCAGAGCCCTCTCTCTGTCATGGTTTCCAAGTACTTCAATAGTAACAATAAAATTCACATTCTGAGCCCCAGATCATCGATATGGTGCTAAAATTATGAAAACATAATTCTAAGAATAGTGAGCTGGAAGGTTCTAATTAGTGGTGGGAGAACTGCTCTAAATTAAAACCTGGCATTTTTTGAGGGGAAAAACAACAATTGCAGCAGATGAATGAAACATGTTCATTAAGTATGAGGCAATGGAAATGTTGGCGTAGCAGCTAGAGAAAGGCAACTTCCTTAGAGAGCAGCAAGAAGCTCAGCTCCGTAGACAAAAAGCCCCTGTTTCCCACGCATGGGACTCTTGAGTCCCTGAGAAAATGATCAGGAAACAAAACCCTGAAAAGGATGCTAAGCTTGGCAGTATGCACATACACAACCTGTCGACAGCAAAGCCAGCCAAGAGCACCCATGAAGGGTGCAAGCACTCACAGTGAGTGGTGCCGCAGAAGGAAAGGCTACTCCCAGACCGGTAGGGAAGAGGTGAAGTCACCAGCGTAGGACACTTCCTGGGACCTAAGAGGACAGTGACTGGCAATGTGCGCATGATTACAAAACCAGCTGATGGGTACAGCCTGACCCACCTGGATGCTGACAGTTGTCCATCATCATCACAAACAGACATATGTGCCTTTGGGGAGAGCACTGCATGGTTTCCTCTGAGACCCCTGCCAGAAGGAGTCCTTTTATCTGAAGGAAAGTTTAGATCGCTCAAGCCTGAAGCTTCCTTATAAGCACAATCACCCAGCAGACCCAGCCAAGTGGCATCTTCTCTGGGCTTTCAAATTCCTTTTCACTGTCTACTATTTTCTCCCCCAAATTCTCTTTTTCAAGATTTAATTGAAGAACTATGGGTTGCTCCATCGTCTATAAGTGTACCCTAGTGGTCTGGAGGGAGATCTTAATGTCATGGTCAATGTGTTAGAGGCAAGAGGCCCTTGGGCCACAATTCTGGCTCCTCACTCAGGGTGTGACCCAATTAAAAGGTTACTTAACCCTCTGGGTACTTTAGTTTCATTTTAAAAATACATTGATAACAATGTGTTGTTCATAAGGGTTGAAGCAATCTTAATTAAGAAGGATGCATTTGAAGGAGGACTGATGATTGTTATCATTAAACTGGAAGCAGATGGTGGATTCTAATTCTCTTCAGTGGCTTGGAGCTTTTATGTAGCAATCTGCATGCAGCCCAAGGAAGTGGCCAGTTAAAAACAGGAGGACAGTTGGGGGGTTGTCTCCAACCAGTAGGAAAGAATGGATTTGCTTCTTCTCTGACTTGTGCTGCATTAATTAGATTATTTGAATAATCTACCGAAAAGAATACCATCCTTTCAATGAATGGGACTCATTCAGAGGGAAAGACAGGGGTGGGGGATGTCTCAGCCTGCCCCAATGTCTGTGGGGAACCTCCGGGGAGTCTACTTAGAGACAGTGCTTTGGCACAGAAAGATCGAGCTTTGGGTCAGCCCACAGGTACTCAGCAATGGTTTCTAAGCTGAAGAAAACTCATGAACCCAGACAATCCTGTGTCACTGGGTGGGAATATGTGACAATTTTAAAAAAAAATGTACATTCATGTTATGTCACTCATGGGACAAGGATCTGAAGGTAGAGAACACAGCTTATTCAACTGCAATCAGAGGCTGATCTTATCACAGACACAGGTAGAAGAGGTCAGGGTGGGAGAAGACAGGGATAGGTACCCTTGTGGGCCCGAAGAGCTCATGGCAAGTTGGTTGTCTTACACATAAGAGAATGGGCCCAGTCAAGCAGAACCACCTAGAGAAAGGTCCAGAAAAGAGACACAGAGACATTCTAGCTCATGACTGCCTTATCTTGCTGATGTGTGTTCAGACGTTAAAGAAAGCTAAAGGATCCACACACTGCTGGTGAGCCTGAGAGGAACTAGTCAACCAACCATTTGGTCCCTGTCTGTCAGACTTATTTCTGATTGAAGGCTGGCCCAAGCTTCCTAAGGTTTTTCCCATGCCAGAAAACCAACAGGGGCTCCCACTGCAGCTGGGCACTGCAGATTCCCCTGGGAAGCCCAAGAGCAGGGGGGAGGTGTGTTTTGCCTCTTGATCCTACAGGCCAGAGTTTAACTTATGCAATAGGGTGTCTGGATTGGCATCCATGAATAGGCCTTTATTTCTACAGAGGCCCTCGTCCCCACCACATATCATTGGCTCAGTAGGTGCAGAGGTGGGAAAGGTCAAGGCTGTCAGCTCTGGGATAAGCCCCTATTACCTGCAGGGAGACAAAAGCTTCCTTTCTATAGTCCTCTTATGTAAGACTGCTAGCTAGCTCAGGATTCACAGAAAGGTCCAATAAGAAGTCCCACTCAGTCAAGGGCCTCTGTCTAGGAACAATGCTGTGATGGGATTGCATTTGTTAGGGAAGATAAGATGTTGGAATCTATTTAGAATCCCTTGTCCTGACCCTGACGTCATCCTTCTCTATGCCAGTTAAGTAGGCAGCTTTGTCCTGTTAGAATCCCAGTGGGCTTTGTCTGGGTACAGTGTCTGTGGGCTCCCAGATCTCCTTTTGTGACTCTGAGACCATTTTCCCACATCTTACATAAAAATAGTTGACCTACCCATGAAAGGAAACCATGGTCCACACAATGAGGGATGCTCCCCAATCTTGACCCCCCAAACCAAGGATTGGTCCTCTGAAGGCTGTCTTCAGAAGACCAGTGACAATCACTTTACAAGCAAAGGCCTGTACTCCTGGACTTGTCTGTAGAAGTTCCAGGGCTGGGGCAGGGAGGGGGGAGGCAGTGATCCAGGCTCTGTTGAAGGTGAGTGTGAGTTGGGAGGAACCTGATGGAAGGAACAAAATTAGTTCTGTCTCCCTCCCAAGTCCACAAACTTGGGTGCAATCCTTTGACCTCAGACCTGAACATCAATGCTTTCACTTACAAGGGAAGTATGCGTGCCACCTCGGTCATGTGCAAAGATGCCCTTAGATCTAAGGAACAGGTGTGATGAGAACAAAGAACAAAGTATCAACATCAAAAGCAACACAAGCCAAACCAAGTTAAGTGTGTTTTAGTGTTCGGTGGGACCCACAGACACAAGGGAATATTGAATTCTTTTTAAACATAGCCTTCCCCCAGGGAGAAGATATCTTCTCAAATCAATCTTTGAGCCAAGAGAATGAAAAATGGGTCACTTAGACAGAGAGGAGGCATTGTGGAAGATTGAATGAGAAATATTATCCCCCACATTCTGGGACATCTGAGCACTTGTTCTCTAGTTATTAGCATTGTTTGAGAAGGTTTAGGTGCTGTAGCCTTGTTGAAGGAAGAATACAACTGAGGGCAGACTTTTGAGGCTAAGAGTCTCGGCCATTTACAGTTTTCTCTCTATGTTCCATGCGTGTGGCTGAAGTATGAACTACAGCTTCCTGCACCAGCTGCCGTGCCTGCCCTCTCTACTACACTTCACCATCATAGATATCACCCCCTGCAACTGTAAGCCCAAATCAACTCTTTCTTCTATAAGTCACCTCAGCCACCGTGTCATGTAACTAACACAGGCACAGAGCAGTAGCTGGTGCTAGTGGTAAGACACAAGCTGGCATGGGATGATGGGCAGAGTGTCAAAACACTAAGACAGAGGGAGAAGCAAAAGGCTCAGCTCTGCGCTCAAGTGAGTAGGACTCCTGTTCTGACAGAACAGGACAAGGGTATAGCTGAAAGCAGACCCCAATAGGAGTATGTGAGTCTCAGCAGATGCCTACCCAATAACTTGAGGTGAGGGGTTGTCTTAATCAGGGTTTTACTGCTATGCCACCATGTCCAAGGCAACTCTTATAAGGACAACATTTAATTGTGGCAGGCTTAAGCCTTCAGAGGTTCAGTCCACTATCATCAAGACAGGAGCATGGCAGCATCCAGGCAGGAATGGTACAGGAGGAGCTTCGAGTTCTACATCTTCATCTAAAGGCTGCTAGGAGAAGACTGGCTTCCAGGAAGCTAGGATGAGGGTCTTAAAGCCCACACCCACGGTGACACACCTATCCAACCAGACCACACCTCCAAATTGTGCCATTCCCTGGGCTAAGCCTATACAAACCATCACAGGGGTCATGGCCCTCTGAATGGCCACAGTATCATTCAGATTCCTTTGAGACCCTTGGGCTGCTCAAATGGTTCCTTCCTCCACTGGCCTGGCACATTTGAAGAAGAGTTTCTACTCACTGGTATGTAAGAGGTTGCCTAGTGTTAGTGGCAGAGGATGATAGAAATACTTCAGATCCCATTTTGGCCTGCTGCTTTCTTTGAACTTTGTACATGATGGATGAAAGAGTGTGTCAAAAATAACCTGGGTACATTCTTTAGGAATCCATTGACTGAGAATCACAGAACCCATGATCAGGGATCCAAGTATCCTTGTATGTTCCAAAGAGGCAGGTGGCCCCAGTCTGAAGCATCTGGAAAACATAGCTGTGCTTGTGATGTGGCTCAAGCATCCCATGGACAACGGATGAGGATAAAAGGAAGTGTGAACTGGCATCACTCTCTCCTTCTATGCGCATGCCTTTAATCCCAGCACTCAGGAGGCAGAGGCAGACGGATTTCTGAGTTCGAGGCCAGCCTGGTCTACAGAGTGAGTTCCAGGACAGCCAGGGCTATACAGAGAAACCCTGTCTCGAAAAACCAAAAAGAGAGAAAAAGGTTGAGGTAAGAAAAATGTGCTGAATTTTAATTCTGAGCTATTATTTCATTTCATTCTGACACAAGCCATGTCCTTGTGCCTGATGGTGATGGAAGCAGAGAGTTGGCATGGTTTAGGTCATGGACTGAACCCCGTTTTCACAGACCAGGACTTATAAGAAAGTAAATGGCAGCTTGTTGTGTCTCTAGTATTCACGAATTACTAAGGAAAACACTTGTTTCCTTATACAAGGTTAAAATGCTATTATTTCAAAGTAATCTTTGTCACCACACTTTGCCCTTGGAGTGCTTTAGTCACATTGTGAATGCAACGATGATTTTTGGGATGCCCCTTACCAGGACCACCCTTTTGCCAGCCTCTTTGGAGCATGTTGTAGAGGCTTGAGTTCCATGTCATCATATTCTATTATTCTCACAGCCAAGGGCATCCCCAAGAATGTACCCAGGTAATTTCTGTCATACTGTTACAAAACAGAATCTATAGCAGGCTATATCCTGCCTAGAATTCTCCAGTCTGACTTCTTAGTCCTCAATATCCCTGCAGACTAACGTTAGCTCCTGACAGCAAAGGTTATTCTTCATTGGCTAACAACATAGGTTTATGGCCCCTCAGTGGGATTTTGTGAGTCTGGGGTGTTTGCACATATCCACCCAATAATAAGATCCCATCTGGATATGGAAGGAGAACATCTGTCTGAAGCCAAAGTCCCTGAGCCTGAAGTCCTTCAGGGGATCCAGCTTAGTAAATGCTGCTGGATTTATGTTCCTGGAAATGAAGCTCAAGTTCTCCAAAAACTACCATGCGTCAGACAGTGACATTTGGCTCTGATGGGAGGTCAGTAGCAGGCACCCTGCAACACAGCTTGTGCTGATTAGGGGGATCTCAGTGTGAGGTCCTGGGATACTCATCTCCAGGGATCCCCTGTCACCAGCTCCCTGGGGCCCTGGTTCCCAACTCCCCTTCACAGCCTGCCTGTGATATATCTCTTTCACCTCAGAAACTTGGCTTCTGGTGCCAGACATGGAGGAATTTCCTCTCCTCAGACCAGGGAGCCGAAGAAGGAAGCAAGGATGTATACTGCCTGATAAATAACAAAATTCTCTTGAGTCCACCCAGCCCTCGCCGAAACTGACACAGCCTTCTTCAATTCATTTATTTTTATTTCCATAGCATTTCCTGGCAATTGTCAGGAATTTATAGCAAAATTCTGGGAAATGAGGAGGGTGGATTCCGCTGGATCCTGGTGTGTCTGAAGTGGAGAAATCTTATGCAGCCACATCTGTGGGAGGCCCTGGCCCTCTTGTCAGCCAGGGAGCAGGGCATCATACAGAACACTCAAATGCCTTTGCTAGCTTTAGCATGCCTTTCAAAACAGGCTTCAGAAAAATGTTCTGAAAATAACATTGTGAATAAAGGAGCTCTCTTATTCGAAAGAGATAAAGAGAGCATGCAGATGCTTCAAATGAGAAAAGGAAATCTGTCTTGTTTACGGGCACAGGCTAGAAAATAAAGAGGCTGTGGCAACCCTTGATGGTCCCTGCATCTAGAACCCCCACTCAGGAGAGGTGGAAGAATGGCCTCAGCACTTGAGATAAGTCCTAATGGGCAAATAGCTCACTAAGCAGAAAAGGGTCAGGGCAGTCGAACAGAGGGAGCCTTGATAGAGCATTATGTCTATT
>JADRCD010236410.1:0-32648 GCA_019843815.1 Montemys delectorum | reverse complement strand
TCCTAATGGGCAAATAGCTCACTAAGCAGAAAAGGGTCAGGGCAGTAGAACAGAGGGAGCCTTGATAGAGCATTATGTCTATTAAGAACAGTGGCTTGCAGGAAGAGACAAACAACCTGCCACCTAGAAAGTTGGGTAGTAATGGGAGGACGTGGTGGGTGCTGGACAGTTCCTTCAGATAAGTGACGAGAACCTCACTCAGGGTTAATGTCCAGAAGTCTTGGAGTCATACCGTCCCTCTCAAGGGCCAAGGGCTGACTTCCTTCCCTCTGTGTAACTTATCACTGAAGTGGAAATTTAACGGTTCTTTGGAAAGTCAGTTGTGTTGAATGGTGTTCTGCTGGGGCAAACGTGTGAAGGAGTATTTTGCTGAAGTGGACACAAGTTTAAGGCTAAGGCAGACTCATGAAGGAATATTGTGCTGAAGCAGACACAGGAAAGAGGATGTTCTGTAAAGCAAGCCTGTGAAAGGACACGTGATGAAGGATTCCTTGCTAACAATACACATGTGTGGGTCTGCCTTACATTGCTTAGTTGAGCTGCATTTATCAGGGCTCCATAGAGAGAAAAGCACCAAAAAAATTCTGGTTGATGTGCTGTGTTTTGTTTTGTTTCGTTTTGTTTTGTTTTGTTTTGCTGCTTCAGTGGATTCGGGCTGATTAGTAGAGTGATGTCAGCTGAGACAGATGCATGTGCTGAGACAAGACCCATGGAGGACATGTGATGTTTGAGAGATATAAATAGGGCTGGATGGACAATGGCAGAGGCTGAGCTTGGCTTGCTTACAGTAACATGTGTTGATCTTCGCTGATCTTTATTTAGCTGAGAGAGACACAGCTGAGAACTTTTCCTAGTGTTCCTATTGGCTCTGGTCCCTCCTGTTGACTAGTGCCGAGGCTGAGGCATGGCTCTCTCTGCTAAGTAGTACCATTGCTTCTGATTTGTGTTTGCTATCCTGACATTATCAAATTGGACTGCTGTGAAGTGTTTGTGAGTGGACAGAGCTTTCAGAGCTGCCTGTGAACTGAACTGCCAATTTCCAGAGAACCCTTTCTAAACAGGCCCATTTCTATGTTTCCTTTCTTTTCCACTACCTCTGGTAGATGGTGGGCTAAAAGGGAGATTAAAATGTTTAAGAACCATTATTAAAGGTATGGTTTAAAAAAAAATTAAAGGTACATAACACTGTGGGCCAAGTTGCCTGCCAGGAGCAGTATCAGGAGGCAAGGTTTATTTGTACTTAGGTTTCTAAGAAAGCAGAGAAGGCAATCCAGGAACCAGAGATGACCATAACCTTCAAAGACCTGCTCTAGAGATTCATTCCTCCAATCAGTTCCCACATCCGAAAATCCCACATGTCTTCAAAACAGTATCATAAGCCAGAAACTCAGATTTCAGAGCAAGAGCCAGGATCTTCCAAATTCCTCTTCATCTGGTATACCTCAGTCCCCAAGACTTCTGCTGTGATTGTACTAGACTGGGCCTATTAAGAAGTGACTAGGACTTAGGATATTGCTCAGGGATGGAGCACAGGTATGGCATGTATAACATCCTGGGTTCCACACTCAGCATCCCCAATAGTAACTTTGATAACTTTAAAACCACAAATTTTGAAGATCTCTGCAGAACAGGTCTTTATCTGATTTTGTGTCCTTATCAGATGAGATCATACACACAAGGAGGGAGAGGGAGAGGAGAGAGAGAAAGAGAGATGAGAGGAGACAAAGAGACACAGAGACAGAGAAGTGAAGCCGTATAGAGGCAGAATTAGAAGGCAGGATCAGACTAAGGAGAATGGACTAAAGTGGAAGCAGCTCTGCCAAGCCTTCATCACATACTTCTAGCATCGAGTGATGTGAGGAAATGTTTCTATTGCGTTCCACTAACAATGGATGGCACTTTGTTAAAGGAGGTCAAGCCTAATAGCAAAGCCTTGCACACACCTCCCCCCCCCAAGCAAGTGGAACTGGGACTAGCCTGTGACTGTCCTATGAGGAAACTGCCTGCCTGTCTAGCCATGGTCTTCAAATGGGCCATCTATCAATAAGGTTATATTCCCCTAGAGCCAGTAGGTTTTGAGAAACTAGATCTAGGACCCATGTACCTGTACTGGAGACTTAAGACATCCAGCCTCCTGGAGGAGGTTTATGGCCACATCCCAAGTCTACTAAGAAAAGAACCAAGCAGTTGTCAGGGAATGTCACAGCTGGGCAGTGATGTGGACTTAACAACATGGCTGCACTTCCGACCTAATGCCACCTCACCTAATGGTTATATTCAGGTTGACCTCATTGATCCCCATCCTTGTGAGACTAGTGCTAGGTCAGAGCAGAAGCCTCCAACAATAGACAGGAGGCCATCTGTCTTCTCACAGAGCAGTAAGGGTGGTACTACAATGTGAAAGAGGAGGCTATTCTGTCTCCTGATGGGGAAGGGTCAGTCAAGCACTCTGGAGCAAACTTCTATTCAGTTTTATGAAGCAAAAGAAGGTTGGGCATGAAAGAAATGAACAAGAACGGCAGTATGAGGGAACAAGGATGCTCACAGCTGCTCACTTAAAAGGCAAAGAGTGTTTCCTTCCCAGATGCACAGAGCATCATCCCACAGCAGACATTACCATCCATTCCCCACAAAATGCTGCCTGCCTCTGCTTCGTGCCAGCTCACCATGGCCATGAGCTGGTCTCCCTAGCCAAAAGGACCACATGTCTCCAGGAGACTGCCTGCCTAGATTCCCCAAGCCATTCGATTGAGAAAGGACCCACATGGCACATCAAATATCTTCTGCAAATGTCTGGAGATTTCTTTCCTTAGTCCTTCCAATAAGTAGATGGTGGTGGGTTTGGGGACCACTCTTGCTGTGTGGCAGCCAGAATTCATCACTTAAAACTCAGCTTTTACTAAAAGATGACCTCATTTAACATGGATAGCTGTGGCTCATAGAGCATGGGTTCAGGTTATTTCAAATGACAGGTTCATTTATAGAAGTGGTTACTTGAGCTTCTACAGTCACTGAGCAAAAGACAGCCATTGATGACTGCACTTGCGGAATACAAAGGTATTATATCAAGTCTGCAGGTTACTGAGAAATAGTTAATCACTCCTATATGTTTTACATACAAATATGCAGAATTCATGACATAAGTTGTAGAAGCTACATCTGACAAATTGATGGTCATGAGATCATCTAGTCATGACACAGATGTTGGTAGCTATAGGTCTTAAAGGAGACTAAAGATAAATGGCAGTAATTCTTGGTCTGCATGTGCCCAATCCCTCTTTCCACAGTCATGAAATCTCAACAGTCAACTCATCTTCAATCTCAAATACCAATATGGCTTCTTCAGAGAATTTGTCCACAGAGCAACAAGCTACAAAAATCAGCATGCCAAGGGTTCCCAAAACTAGGAAACTTCAAGCTAAGACTACATGAGACAGTGTGGGGTACTGAGTCATAAGCACCATCAAGCATCGAAGCCATAGGCAAGCCAACTTCCTAACCAGTATTGATTCCTACAGACAAAGGCTTCTGGAGGACGGGGCCCACATCTTTGTTCAGCCTCCATCTTTATTCTCCAAACAAGCCCTTCATAGATTACACAAGCAAGTATCATGCACAGCTCCATGATATGTCATTTTTTTATTACCTTCCCAGAGGAGGTGGGATATCTGATGGAAAATCCAGGCTGGGCAAGGCCCAAGATAACTGGTCAGACCCTTGACCACAGTGAGCCTCTGTTTCCTCGGCTGTTAAAGAGTTCATGAACAAAAACAAATCAATCTTATCCTGGAGCATAAATTACTTCATTTTAAGGACGGTGTGCCTAAATGCCAGTCAAGGACCTCCTAGGAGATGGAGTGAGAGACCTATACTTAATTTTAACTCTAAACATTGCTGTTGTCTGGTGGAATCACAGCTTGTTACAAGGACAGATTTGATCATAGTTTACAAACGCCTTAGCTTACCTTTTCCATCTCCCCCCAACAATGGCAATGTGTTCCGTGGTTGTCCTCACATCCCCAGTGAGACATCCCAAGATTGGTGACTTACAGGAGATTCCCAAGGGTTGTGTAACCAATTAAGAATTAAATACTGGCTCCATTTAACCCTGATGTTACTCCCAGCACTCTGCCAAAAAAGAGAGGCACACCTTTCTTAAATAGCATAGCTTGAGAGCATCGTTTTGCATTTCATGGTCTTACAGGGTTCCTCCTCAGGGTGCTAAGTTGTGACAGGCCCAGAGCCTATTAATAGCTGTTGGTGATATGTGTGCTGGCACTCACACATGGTTTCCAAGGGGCAGGTGGAGGAACAAAGAATGCAGTAGGGTTGGGAGAGGCATTGAAGTTCAAGGAGAATTCCACAGCCTGAGGTGGCTGCTCAGGTGTTCTTCCATCTAGGCAGAAAGACTCAGCAAGTGCCTGGGATTCAAAAGCTTGACAGAGACAAGCAGCACTGACCTACTGTGAGCCCAGTTCTGTGTGAGCAGAAACCAATGCTGTAGTTTGGCCATTGAATGCCCCTAGATAGGAGACAAGGCCTGATGGAAGGTTTTAGGTCACTATAGAATCATTTGAAAGGATCATGGGATCTTGGTCTCTTCAGCTGTGTCCAGAGAGAACATGGTTGAGCCAGGAATGATTCTCAGAGGTGACAACTAAGAGAGAAGTTCAACAAAGGGACAATAAATGCAAAGAGGTAGAAGCAAAACACCTTGCTGAGGGAGGTGCCTGAGTGGGGGGAAGCAGCAGCTATCTGAGGGTCAAGCGAGGAGAGAGAAGGTGAAGGTGAGGTATTCATATATACAGAGAGAGAGGAGAAGCCCTGGGCACAGTGCACTCCTCACTCTGAGAATTCCCCATGAGTGAATCTGCCACAGGTACCTTAGCACAGGCCTGGAAGCAATGGACTAACTGATTATGGACATATACATTAGAAAAAAAGCTTTCCTTCTTACATGTTGATAGTCTTATATGTTGATATAAATGTTACATTATAGTAATATGTATCTAGCTAACACATACATGATGTCACTAGCCTAAATACCCTCTTAGTTCAAATGTCTGTGATCAGAGTTCTACAAAAATAAGCATGACACTAGAGACCACCAGAGATCTTAAAGGTTAATATCTTTATCGGGAGACCTGAATGAAGTCACTGTACCCTCATGGTGATGAGCCCACTGTGCCCAGGGCTTCTCCTCTTTGTATGTGTAGACGGCCTTATTTTCTCACAACTCTTCTTGACCCTCAGATAACTGCTGCTTCCCCACCTCAACTCTATGCCTCAGCATGTCCAGCATGGCTGTGGGTAAAATTGGACAAAACCGTAGAGACAAGATGTCACTGGGGGCTTACGAGTTATCTTTTGGGAAAGGTCCAAAATTATGAATGCAAGCATAAGCTCAGCACCCTCAAAAAAAGAGGGACCAACTAGGTTGAACATCATTAACCTTCTAATAACCTCTATGGATATACAGGGAGCATAGCCAAGCCCTGTCCTCTTAGGCTTCTTCACTTGAGAGAAAGAATGATAAGCAAGACCTAGCTATATTGCAGTGGTTCTTAACCCTTCAGGGGTTACATATCAGGTTACCTGCATGTGCTATCACATATTTATATTATGATTCATAACAGTAGCAAAATTACAGTTATGAAGTTATGAAGTAGCAACTAAAGGGTCAGAGCAGTAGGAAGATTGAAAACCATTGGATAGAGGGACACAAGTCAGGGAGTATGACTGGGAGGCCCAGCACAGGTGGTTAGAGGAGCTGAGATACACAGACATGGGCACAGAGTCCAGGAAGTGGAACAACAAGCAGGACATGGCAGAGTCTCAGATGACCATACATGTTGACCTCTAAGAGGAGGCATGATAGGTGAGGATGGGTGCTGGACAGAGGGGGCTAATATCACAGAAGCCCCACCACCACCACTACTACCACCTTAATGGAAGTGAGAAGATGCACAGGTCTTAGAGACCATGGTAAGGTCCTCTTAGAGGGATGTGGGATGGATTTTACCCTTCTACAGTGTTAAAGAATAAACTTAGACTACTTAAACTTCTAATGAATAGATTCAGCACCCAGTGATTCACGATCAGACAGTGCCAGACCACAAACTGCTTGGTGTTCTACAGGGAGGGGGTTATACTGAGAAACTTTTATAAGGTGTTCCAGGAAACCAGACAGAGAAAAAAATCTGATGAGCCTAAGTGGAAAGTTCCTAAAGGTTATTGACAGTTCCTATAGGTTAAGCTGACATTTCTTCTTATTGTTCACAGTGAACTGGTCTTTGGTTAGTTACATAAGGAACCAGAGCCCTAGACTTGCCTGCCCCTAACAGCCTCCCAACCCATTATTCTAGCAACTGTATCCTGTATATAGGACCATGAGCATGTAAGGACCCCAAACCAAAGACATGCAATCCGTACTCTCTCATCTACCCCTCCTGGAAACTACTCATGAAAGGTTTCTTTATGCAAAGTAGAGAACATGAAAATATGGTTTGAGATTCTCTTTCTTTGTTTCAACACTGAAATAGAAACCACTTAATTTAGAGATTGTCCCTGCAGGCAGTTTTATACCAGCCACATTACTAGAGACATTTAAAGGCATTATCTCAGGCTGACAGGATTGTGCTTGCTCAGGTGTCTAACCAGAGAGCAATCCTAAGCACTCTGCAGTACACACAGCAAACAGCGTTTTTATTCGGCATCTCTCCAGATAAATGGTAAATTCTAGGGATACATCTAGAGCTTGGGTTGGGTGAAAGGATCATAATTCTAAGAGGTAGTCAGGCTAGACATGGAGGTCTGGTCACACTAGGAGCCACTCAACCATAGGCCTCGGTCAGGCAAAGAAAAGAAGTGGATAGGGTGTGAACACTTAGTATCTCTAGTTTCAAAGCTCAGTACAGTTGATTTCTGATTCCTTTCCCCCATTCATTCATGAAAAAAAAAGATGTTTCTAGAAACAAACCTGGATAGCAGCACTCATGATAACCATAGGTTAGTCCTTTCTGAAGAGCCCACCTTCTACAGACCAAAGTCCTTTCATGTATAGTCTGTCCATGAAGGTCATGCATGTTCTGTGGAGACAGCCAGAGGTGAGAAAAGAAAGCTCTGGTCTGTGGAGCTCAGCAGTGGAGAAAAGGAAAGCTCAGGTGTGTGAGAAGGCAATCTTGCACTCAGCTTTGCTTGTGTGTATGTGTACGTGTATGTCAATATTAGGAAATGAAGCTGGTGATAAAAGAGGACAGGAAAGGCACTGGAAAGAATAAACATATACCAGAACCAGGAAACATGCCCAGGATCATCATGGAACAGGTAAGAATTTTGCCTGATTAGAGGACTGGAAACAAGTGGGATCTAAGTGAGGGAGAAACCCTGGAGTGCGGAACTTCAGCCATGGAGACTGCCTCTGCAGAAGTGGACACCTGCTCCCAGAGAGTGCAGTTGACAAGCACATGGAAGATGACCAGGTTGCCAAGCTCAGTGCTCCCCACTTGGCCAACGAATGGACATTATAAAGCCTTTACGAGTCAAGGAGCAGCTGGATATCCAGCTCCAGGAAGGCATGAGGCCAGAGCAGATGCCAGGCTCTCCCTTGGTGGGTGCATGCAGTCTCGCTGTGCTGGAAGCTTCTTTCCTAGGAACTGCACCCTTAAGATTCTCTGCACAGACTAGTCACATTCAAGCCAGCACAAGTTTGACAGAAACCAGTATGTGTGATGCGCATCGCCACAGAAATAATTCACTTGAAATTTGAATTAAGATTAATATCTTCAAAGGGACTTGAGAGGACAGGCTGCTCTCATTCTCTCTCTCTTTCTCTCTCTCTCTCCTTCTCCTCCCTCTCTCATACACACACACATACACACATACCTATAGACACAAAAATGTACACACATCAAGTAGTCCTACAAATTAAAGAAATTTTTTTAAAAAATATCAATAGATGATTTTTTAAAATCATTACACACACTCACACTCATGTAAATTAGACACAAAATTCCCATAGAGAAAAATGTCCCACAGTGGAGAGACTAAGGAGCCTTGGTGTGAAAGAGCTGGCCCATACCAATGTCATCTAACTCTGGATACAGGGGCTTCAGGACCCACAGGATTTTATCTCCCAGATGATCAGCCTCAGGGGGCTCTGCATCTGAGCTGCAGGAAAACCTTTCCTCACCTGGAGTTCTGCCTTCCTGAGGTAGTCTATGCCTGATGAGAGCAAAATTGTGCAAAGACTCCTCCCTCATGCCTTTACTGTCTTTCTGAGGCTAGAGTAGGACAGATTGATGCCTCCCATTTCCCAAGCCTACCCTCTCAGCCATCATAGAACCCATGTTCATGGAAGTACCCACTCAGCATTCACATTCCATCTAACTTGTAACAGATACTTGGAGATAAGGAGACTACCTGGTGTCAAAGAAACAGAGAAATTCCCAGAAGTGTCGGGGAGGGCTAGTATATTCATATGAGAATGAAAATAAAACTAGTTCAAAAAGTCATAGCACCATTAATTAAAAGAACTGTGGAATCCACACAGTAAATGGTTGTGAGCTTACTATTGTTTATACAACCATCAGTCTTGTGAAGAAGGGAGGTATGAAATGGAAAGAGGAGTGCTGTTTTACACAGATGAGGAAACTTGCTATAACAGAACCTTTGTAAAAGAACTACTCAAAATTTGGGACTAGATGTATGGCCTGGGTGGTACAGTGATTGCCTAGAATACTTGAAGCATCCTATAGACTTCTTATGGTGGTGGATTCCTTTGATTCCAGCACTGAGAACATGAAGGCAGGGGGACCAATAGTTCATGGTCATCCTTAGCTATATAGGGATTTCAAGGCTAGACTAAGATATATGAAGCTGTCTCAAAAAAAGTTTTGGAAATTATAATCCATCAAAATATAATTTTTAAACCTCCAAAGAGGATGGCAGGTCCAAAGCCTTGATGAAGAGCAGATAGATAACGATAGTGTATCTCTGTACAATTTCTATTGCACAATGGAAAGAAGAATATGGAAGGAAATCCAGACAATAAAATGTGAAGCTTCTAAAGCAAAATTTGTTGAGGAGTGGGGAAACAGAGGTAAGGAAGGGAGGAGTCAGGATAGAGGACAGAGTGTATGGGAGAAAGAAAATCATAAGCTTGTTTCCACAGAAGAGAGGAGTTAGAGTTAAGGGAGAACTTCGCTATGACCTTCAGATCACAGCCACGGTCATTATAGGGCATAGATAGCACTTATGTATGTATTGTATATTAGACAGGTAGTTGTATAAAAGGGCAATAGGTTGTGAAGGAAAGAGAGAGAGAGAGTATGCAAGAGAATCAGGTTAGGTAGGGTGTGCTCTATCACTGAAGATAGCCCAGAATCATAGAGTAAAAATAAAGGGACCCAAGCAAGAGGACCACCATGAGGTCAGGTATGAGTGTCTCTCAGGACACCGCACATCTAAAGCTAAAGTCTTCAGTGGAGAGGAAGCTTTCTATCTGTCATTGTTACCTGCAGATCATTGTCTTTAGGACAGAATGGCTGGCTGCATTTTTACACCCTAGCTCCCCTCTTTCTATGGTTTCTCTCTCTGCACTACCCCAAAATTAGCAAGACAATTTCAGTGTGGTGTCCCGGATCACTTGGCTGACTCATGTGAAACTTTATGGCAAGTCAGGAAATCCCAAATCTCTGAGAGACAGACCACAAGTAACGCCTCTGCTTCTAATACAAAAATTACAGAGACAGAATTCTGGAGAAATGCCAATCTCAGTGATTATGAAACTGCTTTTAGAGTCTTCCTGAAGTTTTTGTTTCTTTTAGCCAAACTTGGATTAGAGAAAATTCCAACACTCAGCAACAGTAGGTGGCATGCATTTAGTATTCTTAACATCTCTTGTGTTATTTTAAACTCATACTAAGTCCATAAGATGGTGCAGATGCTTAAGGTGAAGTGCTGTGTACCAGTGTTGCCAATATTCCATATTTGCTGTATCAGTCAGGACCCAAAAGAAATAACCAATGCAAATAGGTTCACAGGATTGTGAGGCTGGTAAGTACTTCAATAAGTAGGGATGAGCTGTGGCTACTTGTCAAATCCAAAGACAGTCAAAGGATGATGTTTCCTTCCCACCTTCATGCAGGAAAAGTTTCCTCTTACTCAGTCTTTTCCATTCTGACCTCCAGCAGGTTGGCTAAGACGTCTCCATGGGAGGGCTACCTTACTCAGTCCATTGACTCAGATCTGACTTTATGCAAAAATGCCATAAGAGCCACAATAATGCTTGACTAAATATCTTAGTAGTCTGAAGTCCAGTCAAGTTGACACATTAAATTAACTTGCATATCAACAACTGAAATTATTTACTTTTTCAGTAGGAAGAAATCAATTGTCTCCGAACTACATGGAACTGACTACTGTAACTACTGACTATTCTTACCTGTTGACTGAAATCACACAGCCCAGTGTAAGCAGATACCTGACATCACAAGTAGAAACAAATATTATAGTGAGGCTTCTGATCCCCACTATTATGTTGACTCATGGAGAGGACAGGTAGACAGAACTACCTCCACAGACGGTTAAAGTTAGCAACTCTTCAACACAGCATCAAGTTAGAATTCAGAGACTAGGAAGTTTACATGTGATCATAAGGGCTGGCTGGAGCTGGCTGAAGTAGCTTGCTGAGTGGCAAAACATCTAGAAGCTGTGTATTGCACTTGAAAATTACATAGGAACCCTAGTAAGTACAACAGCAAAGTAGAGAAAGAGAGAGAGAGTACATAGGCAGTAAGGGACCCTGACACATGATAACTTAGGCCCCTGGGTGGTGAGTGACATCTGGAAAATGGGGACAACCTGACAGGGGATGGGAATTCCCTACTTAACTAACAACCCACACCTCTCAGGAACCCTCTGAAAAGTCACCAGAATTCTAAACATCACACAACTGCAGATACTATCTGCCACTGGCAAAATCACACTTCTGCTACAGCATAAGGCAAATCACAGTCAGCTGCTGTGGACAATTTGAAGCACCCCTATATTCTACACCTGGGATTAAAATAAAAATATATTCTTATGATATTTCTACATTTTTAAAAGGAAACAAAATTCCCAAATTGTCACTACAACTAAGAAGTATTAAGTTTGAAGAACTCACACACAGCCTCTCATTCTAGTCAGTGTTGTAAGTCAAGAGAGGATTTAAAGCAGCCAGGAGGTCTGCATGGGTTACATACAACACCACTTCTTTAGATAAAGGACTGCAATACCTTCAGATTTTATTGTAAAATCAATTCTCTGTGACTACTAATGGACAACTATATTGGCCATATTACTCAAACCATAATTTCTGCATTTTATTTAATAAAAAAGCCTCTGACTGAAGAGGACATTCTCCTGCTTGTTGTGCTACCTAGGGAAGCAGAAGCAAAGTGTCTCCCCCCCCTTACACACACACACACACACACACACACACACACACACACACACACACACACATACAGTTTCACACAATCATGTTTCAAAGCTGGGATCAGCACCCCAAACTCTCTATTCTAGCTTCTCACTCTAAGTGGAGCCCCTGTACTCTGCCTCTCAAGGAGCTGTTCTAGCCAACCCCCCCAGCACTCACATGTCTCTGAGTCTACCACAATGCTCATGCTGAAGAGACACCATAATGTAGCCTTTTGCACTTCTTTACACAACCCCCTAGATTATATTATAAACATAACTTTCTCATGGTAAATCTTTGAGGAATGTTTTGGGACCCAACCCTGTCTGGCCTGGACATGCTCTCATACTTATATCACTAAGAATAAGATGTAAGCTCTGATCACATTTCTAAAGTGGAATTCTGGACAAATTTATGAGGTCATAAGTAGTCTTGAATAATAACAGGAGTGGGGAGCTTTTAAAATTTAATTTTGTTCCTTAATAATTTCATGCATGTATACAATGTATTCTGATTACTCTAACTCTCTTTATCTCTCAAATATGCCAACTCTTCCTCCCTACAAGTCCCATTGCCACATTCATGTCTTTTTTTCATTTATTCATTTATTCATTTTTTTTCATTTATTTCATGTCCCATTTAGTTTAACTAGGACCAACTAAGTGATTGTGGGTTTCTGGTTGATACCCTGTTGGCTACACAGTCAAAGATAATGGCAGCCCCTTTTCCAGAGCTGTTCGCTGTGCTAAGATGCACTGCCAGTCCCCCAAAGGTGACACATGCTGTCATGTGGATATCAAACACTGACTTATTTGATGACCCTCCAGGCCTCAATTTTGTCCCAGAATAGATTTAAAACCTGTCTCTTCGACACTTACTTTGCCTCCAAGCCAAGTCTGTTGAAAGGTACACTGAGTGATGGGAGAGGGGTCTGGTACTTTCGTGCATATCCATTGATGTGGCTGTTTGGGAAAGAACTTAAGAGTTGCTAGATACAGAGAGTGGAGTGTTGGGAAAGCTATATATAGTCTGCAAGCCACTCAGAACACATTGGCCACTACTAGCCCTGTCATGCAGACCTGGCTCTGAATCACAGTAGTACCTGAGCTACTTCATAATCATGACTTTAGTTCACAGTTCCAGAGAGGATACAGTCAATCATATGAGGGAAGGCATAGATGCAAGAGAATAAGAAGAGGAAGAACAGAAAGTGAAGCCAGGCTATCACAAAGGACGTACGTTTTCCAGCAGGGCTTCTCCTCCAAAGAGTCCCACAACCTTCCAAAACAGCGCCACCACCTGAAAAACCAAGTGTTCAGATGCACGAGCCTGTGGGGAATTTGTCTGATTCCCACCCCAGCACCAACCCCGGACTAAAGTCCCTCTCCTGATGCTTCTGTGACACCTCTTGCTGCTCATCAGGGCATTTACCATAGTTGCACACTGCAAGCCTATTATCTAGGTGGGTGGTTTCTCCTTATGATATTTTGGCAGCTCTGGATTATAAACAAATGGCTGGCAACACACACAGTCTCCTCCACTTAACTTCAAAAATAAATGGCAACCACATTCAAAACATCAAAGATATCCTTAACTTTTTCTCTGAGTATGACAAATAAAGTTCTGATGTATTACTATGTAGCCATAGATAAGCCATTGATGTCTGGTGGTAGCAAGCCTCCTATCCTTATCCAGAGAGGAGTTTTCAGACAAGTGGCATCCTTGGCACTGGCTTTCTGATCTGACAGTACATAGTCATGGTATCCTGGTTAGCATCAGGTGTCAACCTGACACAGCCCAGAGTTATCTAAGGGAATCTAAGTTGGAGGATTGCCCAGGTCAGATTGGTTTGTAAGCATGTCTGTGGGGCATATCCTTGATTGCTTGTTGATGTAAGTGGACCCAGCCCACCAGGGGAAGTGTTATCCCTGAGCAGGTGAGCCTGAGCTCTATAGGAAAGCTAAGTTAACATGAGCCTGGGAGTGAACCAGTAGGCAGCATTCTTCCATGGTTTCTGCCTCAGGCTTTACCTTGAGTTATTGCCCCAACATCTCTCAATCATAGCTTATTACCTGGGAATTGTAAGCTGAAACAAACCATCTCTGGTACTGGCTGGTTTATGCCAACTTGACAAAAAGCTAGAGTCATTGGAGATGTTGTAGGCAAGCTGGTAGAGCATTTTCTTAAGTAGTAATTCATGGGGAGAGGGAAATATCAGGTTCTGCTTCCTCCAGGTCCCTGCACCAATGATCTGGAACTGTGAGTGAAATAACCCCCTTAGCTCCTCCTTTTTTTCCTTTCATCTTGATGTTTAATCACAGCAATAGTAGCTCTAACTAAGACACCTTTGTGTGTTACTGTTGGTCATACTGTTTAATCACAGCAATAGAAACAAAGTAGAGCACAAGGTCTTTCTAGAATGCTTCCTTTGCTAGCTGAGTTCTCCTTTAAGTAATATATGCAGATTTTGACTAGAAAGCAATAGAAAGGTGAATCTTTCAAATGCCAGTCTTGGCTAATCAACCTCTGCTAAAACAGAGCTCTGGGAGGCCTTCACAAGGCTTGACACCATGTAGGAGCCCGAGCGTGTCCACAGTCATCATCATCAATGTCTACATACAGTTGTCACCATAAGGTATATATACATGGTCATTGCCACCTGCCCAGGCCCTGAAAGCCTGGCTCACTGAGAACGTAAACGCAGGTTCTGTTCTGAGCAGATGGCATTTGTATTGTAGGAAACCTTTGAGTTAAATAGTCACATGCCTTCACATGGAGATCTGGTGCAAAGCATGTGAGTGCAGTCAAAGACATTGTGTTGTGTCCTTGGACCTACCTCACCAAGAGGAGAAAACTTTCATATTTTCATGAAAAAAACAAAGCAAAGGGGCAAACATTAATTAGCTGGATTGTGGTAACTATTTCATAATATCTGTGTATAGCAAATCAGCAAGTTGAACATCTCAAATATACATGATTTTTATTTGCCAATTGTATCTCAATATGCTGAAAAAATTAAGACTAAATAAAATGCTAAAATCTGTCTACAACTGTCTGAAAACTATCAAGCTAGCTGTATGGCTCAGTGGTAGAGTACTTACTTAGCATGTATGAAGCCCTGGGGTCCATTCCCAGCATTAAAATGATAAGCATATACTCTTAAATTCTAAAAGCTATTAAAACACACACACACACACACACACACACACACACACTTGCTTAAATTTTATGTGCCTGAGTGTTTTGCCTGCCTGCATGTATGCGCACCCTGTGTCTGCAGTGCCCAGAGAAGCCACAAGGGGGTGACAAAGACTCTGGAACTAGAGTTACAGATAGTTGTGATTCCCCCATGTTGGTTCTGGGAATCATATCTGAATCCTCTGCAAGAACAAGTGCCCTTAACTATGGAAACATCTTTTCAGCTCTTCTAAATTCCACTTTAAATCTTACATGGTCTTGTGATTTATCTAGGTACCTTGAGGGTAAGTCAATATGATAGTTTTCTATTTTTTACCGAAAATAATTGCCTAATGAGCACTATTTTAAGGAACACTGAGGGTAAACCTGGCAAGTTTTCCCATTGTTTATCACTGTCCTGCAATTTGTAAAACAAGAATTATAAAACAAAACTAACTAATTTTTGTACTTAGCCACCATTATTACTTTTTAACAGAAAAAAAATCTTTAGTTTCATTCAAGCAGTTTCTAAATTAAGCTAATATGTCACCTCTAAAACTTTCCACAATGAAACTAAGTTTTTGTTTTAAAATAAAGTAGAAAATAAGACATTCACAAACATCTGTAAAATCTTTAGCTATACAAATATCCATAGAGCAAAGGCACTTTTCTGTCCTGTGTCTAACATCACTACTGCTCCTGAACCACAGTTACCTCACGGTAAAGTGTGGTCACTGATCCACAGTCTTCTTGAAATGGTGTGTGGCTACTGATTCAAATTCCTCTTGGCATGGCGTGTAGCTACTGATCCAGAATCCTCTTGGAGTGGTATATTGCTACTGATCCACAATTCTCTTGGGGTGGTATGTGGTTACTGATCCACAGTCCTCTTGGGAGAGTGTGTGGTCACTGATCCACAATCCTTTCATGGTGGTGTGTGGTTACTGAATGAAACAATAGTCCCTAAGTCTATCTTTAGTCCTAACACACTTCTGCAAGATTTAATGACTCCTTTCCTCTTTAAAAGGAGTCTTCAGAGAAAACGCACTTTGGAATCCTATAGCAGCCGTGGACAGAGCAGTTCTCATATGATGTTAGTCTCCAGATAACCCTTACCCCTCTTACCCATGCTGTGATAGTTTATGAGGTCACTAGTCCAAAGGGCATTTGGTGTACAAAACACAGAATTACGGGATCTTTGATGATCATTGATTAGACACACCCAGGTCACCTGATGGAAAGAAAGGATAAACCTGAAGATCACTTGCTCAAGCTGTTTCAGCACAAGGCTTGGATGTTCTCCTAAGACGATACTCCAATCAATGAGATTGACCCTGACTAAGATCTGTAGAACTGAAGAATTCTGCCACACACTTCCATACCTCACACACACACTGCCACATAAATAGTGTCTGCTGTCCACAAGAAGAGAAGTCATTGGCTAGTGTAGGACTTAGGGTGCTCTATGATAGGATTGTGAGGCAACTTACCACTGAACGTTTGCAACTGGAACCTGATTGCTAATTAGAAAATTACAGAGAAGATCAACAGTATGACCAAAATTAGAGAGGTAATAACTGTATTACCATCAAGGGAGGGAAGGAATCTAACATGAAATGAAAGTATTAAAATGAAACTATAAAATCTCCTTCAGAATAGAGAACTGAACCCTTTCAGTGTAGAATGGGATACAGGCATTATCAGTTCAAAGGTGAAGGCAAAGGACAACCTTGATTGATTGAGAAAAGATGGTTAAAATAGCATCCAGCCATTAATTAATTCCCTCACCCAACAGATCTTGAGAAGATGGGAAGAGGCCACCTCAGCACTTCTGAGTCTCTCTTCCCTACTTGGAAGTTCATGAGGGGAAGGAACTAGACACAGAAAAGGCAGGGCCTGAGATAGTGCCATGACAGTGCCAAGTTTCAGGTGAGGCCCAGGAGCCAGATGCCATTTTCAGAGCCTGGCCACTGTCCCCGACCCTGAGTTTTGTCTCAGTCTTCCTACAATGCTAGTTTGTACAACCAATGGTGCACTTTTAAATATATAGCTAAGTGCAGACACTACCATGTATATACTCAATCCTCTGCTGAGGGCAAGCATTGTAATTATGAGATCTGAATAATGAGGAAGGGCTGTTTAAGACAATGTTACAACACAAGAGGAAATGCAGAGAGAAGAGGACTGTGGGAAAAAAAGTTTGTATTGTGGTGAATCATAAAGGAATTTGAGGAGGTATTGTTGTACCTTGCATGTGAGGCACAAGTGCATGTGACTTAATCAACAACAAAGGTAACCCTCACCTCTCCCCAGATAAATTGTCGCATGTACTTCCACATAATAGGGAGGAAATGTGACAACCTTCGAATGCCCCTGATTTGTAGGCTAAGCACTTGATTATAACCTTCTTTGGAACCCTCTGAAATTTTCACACCCTCTGATATTTTCAGACTATGAAAGCTAATCACTAAATCCATCCACAGGAGGCAAAGGAGAAACATCTTTCCCTAAGAGGAGGGGCAGGATGAAGGCACCAGGACTGAGGTAGTTAGCTGCACACAGTGATTTATTTCTTACATGCCAAGATTTGGAATCTTAGATTCTTAGATTTGGATGTGTGCGCACATGGACACACAAATACACACGCACAGGTGTGTGTGCACACACACCAAAGACATACAAGCAAAGAAGTCCAGAAAATAGCTTGTAAAATTTCCAGCAATTATCTTCCATTGAAAGAGCTCCCTTGACTGTCACAGAAAAGAGTATTTTACTTCCTCTGTCACTTCTGCTTTACAGCTTAACTTAGCTTGCAAAGTGAAGAACCAACTTTGAGAAACTAATTAGAACATGTTTCCAAACATTTAGATAGTGACTAGGAGCAAATTTCTCATACAAAATAAGGACAGTAAAAATAAGAAAGGGACCAGCAGTGGTGGCACATGTCTTTAATCCTAGTACTTGGAAGGCAGAGGCAGGAGGTTTTCTGAGTTTGAGGTCAGCCTGCTCAACAGAATGAGTTCCAGGACAGCCAGGGCTACACAGAGAAACTCAGTCTCGAAAAAATTAATTAAAATTAAATTACAAAAAGAAAGGACTTTGAAGACGGGCCTTTGAAGATGGCCTAGCAGAGATTGGGGTTTGCTTATCAGTTATAAATCAACACTGCATGTGTGTGGACTTTGCCCATTTATGGTGAAAATGTAGAACTTGGAATGTGGGAAAAGACCCCAGAAGCAGAAAAGCTTTTCATATTTTTCTCATTGCCCAAAGGGGCTCTGAAATGTCTGGATTGAAATGGGCAAAGCCGACATGCAGATGGCAGTGAGCGCAAGGTCTTCGGGCATTCAGCATCTCTCACATGTGTTCAGCTTCTTTCATGACTATTGAGCATCTCTCCTGTGTCTTCAGCATCTCTCCTGTGTCTTCAGCATCTCTCATGTGCCTTCAGCATCTCTCATGTCCTTATAAGGGGCTGAGAGTAATTGTACAATGGAGATCCTACCTGGTAACCAGCACAAGAGAAAAAAGTGTTCCAGTGGTTGCTTGGACTCAGAGACTTGGGGATGGAAGGGGAAGTTCAGGCTCTCTCAAAGGTTTGCTACATGCTTCCTGTAGGTCTTCCCTCGTAGTTGGACCTTTTAGGTACAGGGATGCTGAACTCATGGTTTCACATCCCAGTGTGCTTGGCTGACCTGACTTTTCTGTGTGGAGTACCCTTTCCTACAATATGCTTTGCTAACTGTGATATGGCTTTTCCCTGCAGTAAGAGATCTCAGGCTTCCCTGCAATTGAAGGAAATAATAAAAAAAACATTGACACTGTCCCATGCTATATCCAGCAGTCTCTCCACCTCTTGGCTAGCCCCAGTCAGCAGTCTTCTCTGCTCTGGTTCGTCTGCCTCAGAGCAGCCTGGTCCTTCTCAGCCATTTACCCCCTGTGGCTAGTTGTCAAAAATCCACTAGACCAAGGAAGTGAGACCAGTGCAGTGGGTGACAACATGCTCACAGTCCATGTTAAGGCCAGCATAACTGGAATTCAGGAGCAAGAGGCCAGGGCACAGAAATCTGGTTCTCCAAGTAAATCAAAATTTCTTGAAGCTTATAATTAATCAGTCAGATTTATATATCAAAAAATTCTCTATTCACAAGATGTCCACACAGTATCTCACCCCACAAAATGCCTACACAATGAACTCAGAGCCAATTAATATTGATATAAATTGCCCACTGAGAAAAGACAAATTGTCCTGTAATTATTTATCCCGTATAAGATATTCATAACCACCTAGGGCTATTTAAAGCCACACTGAATCTGGATTGTCCTGTTCTTCCTCCATCTTCCTTTCTTCTCCCACCTGTTCTCTCTCTCTGTCTCCTCCTTCTCCTCCAAATTTTTCAGCTCCACCTTCCCTTCCACTGCCCAATCACTGGCTCTAGCTTTTATTTTACAGGTTAAGGTGGGGAGAAGGCTCACAAGAAGTCACCTGAGTCTGTGATTCACTTCTAGTCCTCAACCCCTCCTGGGAAAGCAGAATTGGTATCAAAATACAAACAGCACCAGGACCATCCACAACACTCTGCTCCTGGATTTTTTGTTTGGTTGGTTTTGTTTTTCAATATCACTTTCTCTGTGTTGTCCTGGCTGTTCTGGAACTCATCCTGTAGACGAGGCTGGTCTCCAACTCAGAGCACTCTTGCATCTTAAGCAACTTAGCAACACTCACCTATAGGGCAGCTCTTACCAGTATGTTTTAATCTAGCCATTCTGAATCCTGATATTGTTTGTGGTTTGTGTATTTTTCTCTCCACTAAGTCCATTAAACCAAAGATGTTGATGCAAAGAGGACCAGAGAAATCCCTTGGAAGTGCTTGGGACCAACAGGAAGGAAGTTCATGACCAAGGAAGTGGGACCAGTGCAGTGGGTGATAACATGCTCACAGTCCTTGTCAAGGCCAGCATAACTGGAATTCAGGAACAAGAGGCCAGGGCACACAAGTCTGGTTCTGCAAATCAAATGGCTTCAGACCAACAGACCTTATCTTGCTTCTGTGGAATGAAGCAAAATCTTGAGCTCTAATATGTAAAGAATTCCAACAACCCTGGACACTAAACAGACCTAAAAGATGCTGATCGGGTCATTTGTATCTGTGTGTCTCTGGGTTTAGTGTCACAGGACCTTTGCTTCTAATCAGTCCACTTGAAGTAATATCAAGACAACACACTGTAGGATGATGACTGGGCTAGGAGTCATGTTAAGTCCCAGCTATTGCAACATAGTAATTATTTCTTATGTAGCCAAACAGCATTAGGAATTAATGGCCTAATGACATGGTATTTTAGTTAGGGCTATATTGCTGCTATAAAACACCATGACCAAAGGCATCTTGGGGAAGAAAGCTTGTTTGGTTTATATAACCTGAATTACAGTCCATTGAGGGAAGTCAAGGCAGAAACCCAAACCAGATGGGAACCTGGAGGCAGGACCTGATGCAGAGGCCACAGAGAGGTGCCGCTACCTGGCTTGCTGCTCCTGGCTTAATCAACCTTCTTTTCCTACAGAAACCAAGACCGCAAGCCCAGAGGTTACACCGCCCACAGTGGGCTGAGTACACTCCCATCAGTTACTAATTAGCACCCTACAGACAGAACTGCCTACAGCCTGATCTCATGGAGGTATTTTCTCAATTGAAGGTTCCTCCACTAAGATGACTATAGCTTATATCAAGTTTAGATAACTCCCTTCTCCCTCCCACTCAACGCCTTTGCTCTCTGGCTCTTTTTACAGACAGGAGTGTGATCTTGGAGAGCACTGGCCAGTGGTTATCAAGGGTGATAAATGGGGATTTCAGATGCAAGAGAAGCCAGAAAACATCAAGCAGGTTCAAACTGCATTCCATAGGCCACTAAGGTTCAGATCTATACTGACTGACATCTAAGCTATTATCATACAGTTTTGTTTTAGATGTGCATTTTCCTTTTCCTTATGAAATTAAAGCAATTTTATAATATTTTGCAGGTTACTAGAACATTTATTTTTCAGATTTATATAGTTTTTCTTTCTTTGAAAATTTCGCACAATGTATAGTGGTCGTATGTACCCCCACTGCCTTCCTCCAGCTCACCCAACCCACTCTCAACTCTATGTCTTTCAAAAAGATATTTATTGTATGCATATGTGTCTATGTCTGTGTGTGTAGGAATGCTCATGGAGGTCAGAAGAGTGACCAGACTCCCATGATCTGGTTCTACAGGTCATTATGAGCTGCATGACATGTGTGCTGGGATTTGAACTCTAATGTTAGGAGAACTCTATGATCAAATTCATCTTTAAAAATGCTAAAGGTTTGTGGAGGTGAGCACTTAAAATGAATATGGGTTTTCCATGTTCAACACAAGACATGCTTAGAGTAGTTCTAGAGCAAGAGTAGTCTGAACAAATTGAAAATCAGTACACCAACATGCAAACACAACATACACCCACATACATGAGAGAGACAGACAGACAGAGACAGAAAAAGAGAGAGACTGAGACAGAGAGACAGAGACGAAAGGAGAGAGGGAGAGAGAGGGAAAGAGGAATATCTAAAAAGATCAAAAGAGACCAGACCAATGTCTCTCATTTGGAGCAGAAGATGCCAGCCCCAAAAGCTCGTGGGAACAATTCCATGGTGTTTTGCTGGTGTGCTAGAAACTGAGTGCACTAATATGGGGTGAAAAGTGGCTGGGCACAGCCCCCACTCAAGAACTTTACATCTAGGAACCACAGGGAGTGTAGTGACCATTTGGTTTCTTTAAAAAACACAGAAATGTTATAGAAATACATTCTCATTTTAATCCCAGTTGTGGGATATGAGGCTACTGACTATGATTTGCCTTGTGCTCTAGCAAGGGCCTGATTTTGCCAGTGGCAGATCGTTTCTGCATGTACTTGGCATTTAGAATTCTGGGGACTTTTCAGAGAGTATGTAATGCTAGGGCCCCCAGAGGAAGAGTGGATTGTGGACCGGTTGCTGTTGGTTGTTGTTGGTTGCAGCTTGTTAAGTAGTTATAGGAAAAGAGTAAACAAGATAATATTAGATATCTTGAGGCTGAAGATTAAACTTTCCACAAGAAATTCAATCTCCCTAATCAGAAGGAAGTAGTCTAATGATGATCTCATCCCCTTTCCCTCTGTCATTTCTGTTCTCTTCTATCTAGTGTTAGGGGATTTAAAGGGTGGAAGGAAAAGGAACCCACAAAGTAGCCAAAGTCCAGCTACAAGGGAGATGCCTGTGTGGCTCTAGCAGGGCTGTAAAGAAGAGGATTCAGGGTGAAGTACAACCAGCATCCCCGCCCCAAGCTATGGGTGATAGTATGACTGCTCAGACAGATGGAGACATTATTCCTTCTAGGTGACTTTTGCTCCTCTACTTGCTGAGAGGTGCTTTCCTCACAGTGACATAGCAAATGGCTAGTGGCAAGAAAGAGTTGCAAGGAGGAGAGTTCACGTGTTGGCTGATGGTGGGGCTTTCTATGTGAGGTGACACCTGAAGTGGATTTCCAAGAAGCTGAATATTTGGATAGATTTCTAGATAAGTAGAGACTAAAGCTCTGCCAGAGCAAACAGCAGGTGCCTATCTAAGCAAGTGTCCCCAGTATGCAGCTCATACAGCAACAACTGTAGGTATCTCTCAAATTCTCCCTGTCCTACCCTTCCTTGGTTGGTTGGTTGCATGGTTGATTGGTTAGATGGATGGTTGCTTGGTTAGTTGGTTTATTGGTTGGTTGATTGGCTGGTTAGTTGGTCTTTAAGCTTTTTGAGACAGGATTCCACTAATTAGCTCAAGCTAGACTTGAACTATTTTCTCCATCTTCCTAGTACTGGAATTGTAGGCCCATGCCACCAGGCCTGGCATTCCCATTCTGTAAAGAGAAAAGTTCCTACATGTTTAGTAACATTCATTCATCATATAAGGAGAAAGAGTAAATGTTCACTTGCTGAATTCACAAGAAAGTTAGGGCAGAGTACTTCTGAATTCTTCTATGAAAATGCAAAGTGAAGCAGCATTGGAGAGTATCCTGGCAGGTCATCAGGAGCCTTGGCATGTGGGCACCAGCCATGCAGAGAGAAATGGCAAGGCAGTCCTGGCTAAGTGCCTGGCCTATGATGAAGAATTCTCAGTACCCCACAGCTGAATATCATGTCAAATCTAAGAGTTTCTGAAGGCAGTTCCATCTTACCAAATAAACCAGCAAACTGAAAACAGTATTTGAAACCATGTGACATGTAACAGTATGGTATGCCAACAGGTGATTGATTCCCTGTCTGTTTCCTCTCTGTCATTCCACTCTGGTTCCCAATGGGTATCCATACCATGTTGAGTCCACTTACTACCTTAAAATCAGTGTTCCTGTTTTAGCACACACAGGAATCTTATTCAAACTTACATAGCTATGTGGAATTTGACCCATAAGGCTGTGCAGGGAAAGGCTCATCTCTGACTTGGTGGTGGCCATTGGACTCTGCTGAATGTCAGACAGTGGGCCCGCAGAGCCTGAGCTCCCACAAGAAAAGAAGAAAGTTCCAGCTCTGACACATGAGAGAAGCAAACTAAATAGATACATTTGCCATAGTGTTCTAGTCCCTGGGGAAAAGGAACTGCCCAGTGTGAGGCCCCCAGGAGAGAAATGGTTGACACTTGTGGGAAGAACTAGCACTGGGAAGAACTTTGGCAAGGGGAGAAGTTGTAAGCTCTCTGTGGAGGCATCTGTCTGATTGTTTAAAAAGGCTTCAGACATATATACATTTCCCTGTCTGAAAAATCTGGTTAACTGAGGCAAGTGACTGGTTGTTTTAAGATCATGGGGCTCGGATATGGTGCTAGTAAAGGGGTTTAACATTTATTTAAGAGTGTGTGATTGTGGTTCTAATATTAAAGAGGAGCCACAAACAAAAAATGTCCAAAGTTGATTAAAATACATAAAGCTAGATCTTAGAAAATTAAGATGGAATCTTGTACTTCCTCGCCACTAATGCAGACCAAGCCACTGTGTTTAAATGGGGCCCAGACTGCTTCTTTACAGGCTTGTAAAGGAATTGTTCTCACGGGGGTTAACGTTGGTGTCTTATTGCCCAGAGTTAAAGTCTATGCTGAATGTTGTTTCTAACCCCTGATTTCCTTGGAACATTCCAGATAATTCTCTAAGGGTCTAGGAATAAAGAGCCAAAGAAGCAGATAGAAGCCAGTGCCCTGGGCTAAATGGCCCATCTTCATACCTCCATGGATGTTACCCTGCTTGAGCATACCCCAGAACAGTAATGTGGACTACAAGCCTAGAAGTTGAAAGACACAGATCTGCATCTCCTCAGTATCCCTTGACATCTGGATCAACAAGTGAAGAGGGTGTGAACTTAGCATGCGTGCAGTGTCTGGGAGAACACTTGTGAAAGCCGTGATGGGAAGCACAGCTGTCCCTGCGGGTGTTTCTTGATGGCTTTAGTGTTAGCTGGGTGGGATGATGTGAAAGCCAGGGTTTAAAATGAATAGCATCTTGAGATCCTGTCTGCTAGGACAAACAGATGTGTGCATTAATGACTCCAATAAAAGCAAGATGGGGGCTCTACCACAAAGTTTAAAAGGATCTAGAAATAGTATCCTCAGGGAGAGGCGGTGAACGCTGGTCACAGATGATAGACAAGAGCTTTCTGGAATGAAAAAAGCATGAAAATAACCAGAACTAGGAACATTCGGAGAATGGCTCCAAGACACATCAAGCCCTGGGGCTTCTTCTACAAATTCTACAGGTTATATTCTGTGGGAGTAAAGGCGAGCAGATGGAAGAGATCTGAGAAGCAAGTCAGGATCTCATCCCCAGAGCAAGACAGAGCCATTGGAGGATTTTTAGGAAGGGCATGGCATACTCTGACAGAAGAGGTATACAGGGATTGACAGTCAAGTACAGAACAGGAGGCAAGCCAAGGGACAGTCAAGCCAACACCGCCTTCCCCAGTGACTCTTCTATACTGCTTCATAGGAACTTAAGAGATGGCTGCCTACTTGTTAACAGTGCACCTTCAATTCTGCCAGCTTTTTGTATGCAATCTGCATGCTGATACTTTCCCATGTTTAGTAGGAGGGTCTCCAGTGAACAAGAGTCATCCAGGTTCTCTCCTTCCTTGGAAATGGTTAAATAATTAGTGGAGAGATGACACACAAGTGAAATACATCACTTGGAACCAGGAGGAGTGTGTGAATATGTTCACACATAGACACATATAAATACATGTGTGTACACTGAATGTGCATGCACACATTTACACACATGTACTTACATGTACCTGCATTTATGATCACAAGGTCTCCTCCTCCATGACAACATTCATACACATGCATATGAGCACACACAGGAGCATAACAATGTACATGAACACACTCTGCATCATAACGCCATCAATGGCTCAGGACAGTAGCTGTTCCCCACCCATCACCATCCCCAGGCCAGTGTTGAGACTTTTTAGGTGAATTTCATGAAAATGGGATGGGAGATGGGTGAGGGAGAGTGAAATGGCCTCAGGGCAATAGGGAGAGGTTTGCGATAGTTTTCTGAGAAATGCAAGATGTAGACAGCAATCTACAACCAAGACTGACTAAGATGACTATGGCATCCACCCATAGTGAGTATATCTAGTTGGTGGAGCTAGCTTTAAGCCTAAGGGAGAATTGAAGGTCGGTGTTACACCATGCCACAAAAGATTTAAAGTCAATAAATGATGAATTTTGAGTAATAGAAATAGTTCATCAATGGAACCCATTTTACCCCCAGCATAGCCTCTACTTAATCCAGAGCAGGACCACATACTGGTAGCTAAATAAAGTAAGAACATACAAGGATAAATCTCTTGGAATACTGAGGGTCAAGAAGGAAAAGAGTTTGGCAAAACAGTCCCAGATGGAAAAGTACCTGTAGCTTTCTGCTCAGAGACAGGCATATAAGCAAGTTAGAAACAAGAAACTCACCTCAGGCAGATCAGGATTTCTCGTCACAAATCTGTCTGATAGTCATCACCACCTCCTTCAATTAAGAAGAGTCATGAAGACTGGTTCTTAAAATGAACATTGTATGCATGATATTAAGGTTAATTGTGTGAATGAGTAATTTTCCGTTTTACCTGGCTGTATAATATCCAGGTGTGGACAAGTCAGAGAAAGTTTGTAGGCAAGACCTGGTGTGACAAAGCTGGGACAGTCTTCCTCCGAACAGATTTTGGTGAAGTGTATAGTGTAAACATGTTGATTTAACGTTTGAAATATAAATGCTCACTCAGAGGATGTGTATATGTGTTGATTTGCATTAAAAAGAAAAGAAAAGAAAGCTAGAGTTCTCCAATTTGATAGCGACAGCTTCTCCTTGCTCTAGCAAAGTTGTGTTGCACATACAGTAGACTGAACACCAGAAGACTGAGTTCTGTGGAGTTGGAAGCCAGATCACATCTTCACATCTTTGTTCTTCCTGCAGCTTCTTGCTAAGATGTAGCCCAGCCTGACTCTCCTCTGACTTCTAAATGAAAAGATAAATTCATGCATCTTCCAAGAGGTTGCTTATTTATAAGCACAGCTGATATCCTTGCATTTGAAAAATTACAAATGTGCTGTTATCCAACACTGCATGCAGTAGGATTTGGCATTATAATGCAACATGATGGTTTTAAGCCCTCAGAAAGAAAAAAAGGATGGATTATGGAGAAGAAAGGTAGCCACTATGAAAACAAAAGAAAACTGATCTTTGCCAAACAAAAGATGATTTGGAAAAAAACATAGAAAGTACAGAGGAGCCAGGCGGTGGTGGCGCATGCCTTTAATCCCAGCACGTGGGAGGCAGAGGCAGGCAGATTTCTGAGTTTGAGGCCAGCCTGGTCTACAGAGTAAGTTCCAGGACATTCAGGGATATACAGAGAAACCCTGTCTAGACAAACAAACAAACAAACAAACAAAAAGAAAGAAAGTGCAGAGGAAAACAGCTCATTCTGCATGTGACCCCGAAAGGTTGACAGTCAGTGTTTAGACATGAAAGGTCACTTATTTATAATGCTTAGACAGAGGACTGTGATGGCTGGTTAGAAGTCTAGTCTCTATATGGCATGAAACCACAGATCTGCTCTAACAGGATCCCCTGTGCCCTTAATCATGCATAGGTATCATAGAAAATGTGAGAAAATAAATCATTGCAACCTGTTCTTAAAAGAGAAACATGAAGGGATGCCCACTATAGCTCAATGCAAAACATTCTCAGACATCTTCCTGGGTTTATTCTTGATTGTTGGATAAGAAGCATAAAGGGTCATTCAGAAAATTATTCAATTGACTCTCAAAGGGATGCAGAGTTAGCACAGACATGCAGGTGCTTGGTGACCTACTCACGTGTCTATGCCCCAGAAATTCATCTCACAGAGAAGAATGGAAAGGAACTGAGAGAGGGGCAGGGACATGTGGTGAAGTAGAGTGGTGTACACAGCCAGGGACACTTCACCAGCACTTTTACGGATGTCTAGGACTTCTCAATCACTTTTCTGGTAATGTGGGATTTGTTTCAACTGTTTGCTTTTCCATGAAGTTTTCCAGCAAGAGTCTTCATTAAGGAAAAGTTCAGGAATTCCTAGAAAGTTAAGCAAAAATATTTCTCTAATTGCCCTCCTCCCAGAGTTCCCTGAGAGGAACAACAGAACATAAAGCACAGCTTGGGAGAAACACTGGATGCCTTTCCCAAGAGAGAGGAGTAATTGTCTCTTGACATAACAGACACCCAACTAAAATAGGAGCCAGGAGGGGGAAACATTAGCAACCAGGAAAGCAACAAGAAGCAGGAGTGGCAAGCATAAAACAATGTTCACAGGAGTAAAACAGAGTGGATTGAGATACTATTAAAACAGATGAAGAGCACAGACTAAGCAGAAGGGGAGCTGGAATAAGCAGAAACGTGAAAACCTTGTGTGTAAAGAAGAGTAAAGCCAGGACAGAGAGGACGGTTGTCACAACGAGAGGACTGTCAACAGACCTAGCTCAATAATAAAGGAATGCACAGGCACATCACATGAGTGAAGACTCAGGAATTAGGAATAGGAAAATTTAATAAGAAGCGATTTGTAGATTAGCAAAAACAAAGTCATTTATGAAATGAATGTGGATGGATGTATTTTCACTTTAATTTTTCACAACAGTAAAATGTATAATAAAATGGATCATTTTGCAGAATTTTGATGGGAGAGTTTTTGAGTTAAAACTTATTTATAGAAATGTTCTTATTGATTTAAAACACACACACACACACACACACACACAGAGAGAGAGAGAGAGAGAGAGAGAGAGAGAGAGAGAGAGAGAGAGAGAGGACATATATTTTGGTATCAAAGGCACAGAGACATCAACATGCAGGCTTCCCACAAAGCACTCCTCTAAACAAGCAGCATTTTATATATGTATGTATATGTATGTGTATGCATATGTATGTATATGTATACATATATTGATATCTTGTATGGATGGTCAGATGTGAAGGATAGCTCTTATTTATCTGTCAGCTCTTCCTTTAATATGTATTTGGTCTGTATGAGAGATTAACCACACTTTTTACTTTATTTCTTAATACTTGTAAGAATTCTTGGAAAGTGTCATACATTGTATTCTGAACATTTTAATTCCCCCATCTCCTCCTAGATCTATGCCCCCACTGAAAAAATAACCCAACTTCGTGTCCTCATCTACTGAGCCCCAGTAGTGCTGCCTATATAGTCTTAAGAATGTGGCCATCCCCTGGAGCATGTTAGACCTACCAGGGGACACACCCTTAAAACAAACTGACACCCCTGTCCAGAAGCTATTCATTACCAATATTCTGCTGAGGGTATTTTGCCACTTGTTTCCATGGGGTGTTTTCTTTGGCTTGAGTCTGCACAGGTCTTGTGCATGCTGTCACTACTGCTGTGAATTCTGTGTGCAATACCCCATTGTGTCTAGAAAACAGTTTCCCTATAGTCATCTACTGCTTCTTATTTTAAAAATCTTTCTGTCCCCTCTTCCAAAATGTTCCCAGAGTCTTGGGAAGAGGGAATGTGATTTAAGTGTCCCATTTAAGGCTGAAGAAGGCCTACTATTGAAGAAACAATAGAATCATAAACATATGTAAAGAAAACTTAAATAGAACTCTCCTGTAATGGGGTGACTAGTAGACATGAGCTAACAAATACAAAATTCCATGTCAGGGAAGGTTTGGCTCTGTTGGAGTTTCTGGTCAGTGCGGTTCTGTAGACCTCTGAACATTACAGATTATTGCCATTGATTATCCTTTAGATCTTGAAGGTAAAACACTATTGATGAAGAGATTACAAACTTGGAAGCTTTATCCCTACTGGCTAGCTTTCATGGTGCTGGAAGGAGCTGTTCAGGCTACCATAGGAGAAAAGTGGTCACCAGCCTTACCCAGCTATGAACCTTTGAGCTACAGTAACAACTAACCTGGCAAGAGATGGACACTGATGAAACAGTGAGAGGAATGTCATACTAGCAACCAACCACTTTCTACATGGATTTAAGTCTTGCTCCACAGGATGGAAGCTATATCTAGAGTAGATAATGGGGACAAGAATCCATAGCTAAATAGGTGATAGGCCCTAGGGGAGAACCTACTATTATCACTCTACTACTAAAGAGATACAGTATTAAACCAATTCCTAATGACTTCCCATCATACCATACATGAATGCATCCTACCAAAGAAGCTTCCACAGATGGTGATTAACTCAGAGACCCACAATTGGTCATGATGTAGAGTCTATGAAGTACTCAAACTTCCCATTTTGACCTAAAATTTATTTCTAGTTTCACTGGACGTTTGTGTGAGTCAAAGATAAGGCAGATCCTCATCTTCATCCAAGATAGTCTGAACTTGTCATCAGGGTCCTTGAGGGGCATACTGGGAACTTAGAGCCCTTTGCTACCTGCATCACAAACCAGATGTTTGCAGGGCACACTTCCTGTGGCACATTTAAAAAAAAACATTTGGAGTTAAATGAAAGAGTTCTCAGAACTACAGTTCCAGGTTTCACTCCCCCTGAGAACCAAGGATAGAAAGCAAGCCCAGAAGGCACCAGGGGGAGCTTGAGAAATGATCTGTGATGTGTATGAATACAAGTGCAGATAACTTTCTCAACATCAATTAAGACAAGTTGCCGCAGGCTGGCCGATCTGGGCCTCCCTCAACCTGCGGGAAAAACAGGGTCCTAGTCAGGTCAACAAGACGTAGGGGAAGAAATGATGGCAGAGACGACACATGAAGTACAGGATCTGAAGTATTTCTTAAAAATAGCATCAGGCTTTTACAGTCATTGCAAAAGAGAAATGATAAATCTAGCAGTTCAGCAGTTAAGGTACATCTGAGGCTACCTGAAACACACTAGGTCTAAGCAGCCACCTCTTCTGGACAGGTGCTGCACCTACCCCCCTTCCCCCCCCCCTCCCCAGGGCTCTGGGCCTGCATGCGGACTGCATGAATCTAAGTCCTAGTCCATCTAAGTTCTAGTTCTAGTCAGAGTGTGAGCCCTCTTCTGCACAAAGTGAAAACCAGGCTTATATGATATATAAAAACAGGGAGAATGACAAAAGTCACATAGGCGGGCAAAGGTCAATAGGATCAGAGAGCAAGACTGAGTCACTTAGGCAAGTGACTGGTAGGATCAGGTATCCAGGTGTGAAGCAGGCAGAAGAGCAGTGGTGCCCTCCCTGCTGGGGCTATTTTGGTATTCCTATGCTAACTCTCTGGGTCTGCTGGAGGCGAGCACCAGGAAGTTCCGATCTAACAGTTCCTACAAATGCCCTTGAGTGAAGGAAGCCCTTCCATTACTCTCTAGTATGAAAAACAGGTCTTTCTTCTGTGGGACTGCCCTGAGAAATGTGCTTGACCTCTGTTGCTAACTCTGAGGACAACCTGTCTGATAAGGCAGATTCCTTAAGAGAAATTCCAAGCTAAGGACAGCTTGGAATTAAATTAGAATATTTTGGAACATTGTGCTGGTCAGGAGACAATGCCTAATCTTAAATTTAGCCATTAAGGAATCATTTCTTGGGGTATCTTTTATGCCTAAATAAGAGGGCATGTTGACGATTGGAAAGACTAATCTGGAACACGTCTGAGTTAGTAGATACCAGCAACTGTCTGAATATCCAGGAGGCACAGAACTCCTTTTGGAGCCTTAACGCCTCTTACCCTTAATCAGGCTTTTGCCACCACCCCCACCCCCCACTCCACCCCACCCCCGATATTAGGGATTTAACTGGAGTAGACGAGTGGGCGTGGCAACAAGTATGCAATCTCAACTGCTGAACTATCTCTTCACCCCATAAAATAGTAGCAATTTAAAGTATATCCTAAAGTATATTCAGAAAAACATTAACTGAAATAAGAAAAGGACACATAATGTCTAAGACAGCATCTAAATATAATTGTATTCATTAAAGAAAATTCTTGGATTTTATTTAGCTATACTAAAAATTATTTTTAAAGTAAATGACAAAATGGTAGTTTATTACCTTATGATTTGGGATGTGGTATGAAGTACTGGGCTCAACTGTGTGGTTCTTTTGGCTGTAATTGTGCTTCCTCACATGTCTGTAGTCAGCAGCAGCTGCATCACCTGGAGGCAAGTGGATATAGATGGGCCTCATCTGGAGGTCACATTCGCTCCACATGATCTAATTTCCCAGATCAATAAGTCTTGGTCACTTTCCAAACAGGTTGCCTTCGGAAAGACCTGGCTCAGCCTGTATAGAATCACTTCTCCATTTCACAGTCAGGTGGTGTGCCAGCCACCCCAACCCAGAAATGGGAAAGAGAGCCTGCTTCATATTGGGAAGAGCTGTAGCAATGTAGGACTATTGGCGTGAATACAATGATAAGATTCTTGCAGTTATTTCTGGATCTATCATAGCAAATACATGGTGGCATAGACCTTTGGGACATCAAGAAACAGAAACATGTTACATGTGGGAAACAGGAGGCTGGGATTTAGAGAAAGAACTGTATTCAAACCTGGACCCTTTCACTCACTGCAAGGGCGATATGCCAATACACAAACCCTCAGTTCCCCCTTCCTCTTGTCATCCATCCACAGATCACCTTGAGGTTGTCATCTTCCAACGTGAGTTATAATAGGGAATGCACCAGGTAAGCTTTCATGAGAGAGTAATCAGTCCGACAATGGATATCAGTGTATGGTGGAGTGGCAGAGATTCTGAGATCTCCCTAATCCTGAAAGTTGGATGCCTCGAAATCCTAGTGTGGTGCTAGAGAGTTGATGCTAGTATTGAATCCATGATGGGAAGCTGAAGACACCCAAGTGTAAACTCAGTGAAGGGCCAGCTTTCAATGTCTGCCTCTCCACATGAGTGAAATAGAGCCTGGACAACTTACTGAGACCCTATCTCACAAAGAAATTATGAGGAAAATACTTTAGAAGTCCAATTTAAAAGTCAATTGACAGAGAGCCCATGTTGTCTCCTTGCTCTCTAGAAGTTTCTATTGGGATTTAACAACAGTATATTAAGACTTTTTTTTTAAAGCATGCTGTCAGAAAACCATTGCCTTCTGTGTTACCCTTCTCCCATCAGTCTCTGACATACACACATTATGGGTGGCAGGCTCACCACATATATTCTTTGTATATATATAAAAAAAGCATCTTACCTTGGTCTTTTGCATAGCAGCATCTTCAGTTCCAGTGGTAGAATCATGGGGATCCCCTAACCTTTCTTCATGCTGCCATTCTCCCTCCCTACTCCATCCATGCCTTCTCTTTCTCGAGCGCGTCCTTCCTCCCCACCCCACCAAAATGTGCTGCCTCCTAATGATCCCAGTGCTTCACTTCCTCTCAGTACTGCTTCCCTATGAATCTCGAAAACAGGTGTTCCCATCCCTCTTCTAAAGCGACAGACTTAGGAAAACGGGTGTCCTCGTCCCTATTCTAAAATGACAGACTTAG
>JADRCD010236409.1:48473-64461 GCA_019843815.1 Montemys delectorum | reverse complement strand
GTGAACTAATAATTGAAATGTTATAATATTACTAATGACCCCTTTGTGGGGGTTGAGCAGTCCTTTCACAGGGGTTGCCTAAGGCCATCGGATATTTACACTACAATTCATAACAGCACAACTACAGTGATGGAGGTCACTGCAACATAAGGAACTGCATTAAAGGGTCCCAGCATTAGCATTAGAAAGGGTGAAAGCCACTGAGGGCTTATTCCATATGGGGAACTCTCAAAAAAAAAAAGCTCAACTATTCATTCAAAACCTGCTATTAAACACTTTATAAAATACACAATAATTATATAAACCTATAATTACTTAGTTCACCTGAAAAGTTATTTACTAGTATATACCATTTTCTCTATACACTATTAGGTACTGCTAGGTATTGGAACATACAAAACCAAGTAGAATAGCTGTGAATCCTATGATTTCTGCTGTCAGGTTAGCCACCTTTAAACATTATGCCCTGGGTGCTGTGGGAAGTCAGATCCAAGGACAAGATCTCGGTGAGCCATGCTTCCAAGTGTGCAGGTTCTTATCAATGCCCCTTTATTAGATGTAGGCTATGACTTCCATCTCTAACCATGAATTGTGGCAGATGTGACATCTCAGTGAGTTCCTAACAAACCTTGCAGTTTTCACCTGGGATTCTTGGAATGTTTGGGGGCAGATTTCATGAGCCGTGGAATATACTCAGTCACTTAGAATATAAATTTCTCTCTTCTGTATATACCTGTGCTAGCCAAATGATGAGGGAGAGAGGGGGTGAGTAGTGTGTATGAAAGACTGCTGCTGTCCTGGTTAATTAAACTGAGGCAGCAGTTATATGAGTGAGCCAGTCATCATATTTACCGTAGTCACCCAAAATATCTGGTGACTCCAAGCGAAGCCAAAATCTCACAGCAAGCATATTAAAGAGCTTTCCAGCTGTCCTAGGTAGGCCAATACATGGAGCTGCATATAACGACCATTAATAACTACGGTGCTAAGAGTTCTGTAGGTGCTTCCTGAGGCAAGGGACCCCCACAAGCAGGTATTTAAGTATTTTCTGTGATTAACTCTTCTTTCACTATTAACTTCCTCGTGAGGCTGGAATGGGCACTAAAAGTCCCATATTGGAACAGTTTTACACATTTCCTAACAGAGTTTAAGTAGAAGACCACTGCTGTTGTATGTGATGTGACGACCCTAACGGGATAACCAACATTGTTTGCCCATTTGTTATCATTATGAGCAAGGATACAGTGAGGTGACTCTGGTGACCAGAGGATGAGCAGAATGGACACAGAATGGGGCAGGAAAAGGGAAGAGATGATTGGAATCTATTGCAGCATATGGTAAATATCAAATCACCCAATTTTATATTTTAAAGTGTTGTGGGTAATATTGTTGATACATAAATTCTTCCCACCGGTAACAGATTAGTAGTGTTTCACAGTGGGAAAGTGGCTACTCCTCTTTTATAGAGACCTGAATTGTTAATTTGAAATGCTTGCATTTTAATATCCTATTTAATTTTGGATATTTACCAACAAGGCAGGAAAGCAAGGATGTTCTCTGTTCCTGACATTGGGTTTAGCAGGGCAGGAATAATGTTATCTATTAATGAGCAGAGATGTTAGCTGAAGAGGTCTGGCTAGGTTCCAGTGTGGTTAATTAAATCCTACCTGCTTAAATTCTGTCTCTATTTTCAAATGAACATTCACTTTAATTTCAGATTGGAAAAAAGTTGTTCAATGTTACAAGTTTTGGAATGGTAAGGTAAAGAATTTCAGTTTATGTTGAGTTCATTATGCCCCAGCTGCTGTCCAGTATTATATTTCTTTTCTGTTATCTGTAATGTCTTTCTTTTATGGCCCTAACAGGAGAACCACATATTTTCCCAATTAAAAATAAATCTCTGTGGCTGTGATGGTTAATCTGGACTGCCAAGTTGATGGAATGTAGACACCCTATGCAAGCATACCTCTGCATGGGCCATGGCAATGCTTCCATCAATGTTTATCTGAAGTGGGAAGATCCACAAGGAAACATAGGTCATATTAGTCTGAAGAATTCTGTCTCAGACTTCATACAAAAGGGAGTGGGAATTTACCATCACCATCCACCTCCCTGCTCCGTGACTATGGTGACTATGCACTCACTGTGATGAGCTGCTTCATCCCCTGTAGTCATTCTTTGTCCTCCACACGGATTGTAGTTACCAAGCCCACACAAACTTTTCCTTCCGCAAATTGCTTATTGTTTGGTAGTTTTGGTATCCCAAGGAGAAAATAACTAATATATATCTAAAACAATTATTATTAATTTTTAAAATAAAAGGAACAGCTGACTCTAGCCTGCCTAAATCAATCTAACCACACATTTAATATGATTCACAATATAAAAAATACTATAACTTCAGTGTGTACTTCATGAAAATGTGAATGAGCTATTTTACATGTTTTTCAAAACTTTTAAGTGTATTCTTGGTGCTAGAAGAGTATCACCCTTGGGAGATGACTCAGACAATAAAATGCTTGTATACAAACATGACCTAACTTTGGATTCCCAGCACCCATGTGAAAACTGGGCAAAATGTAGTGCATCTGTAGTTCCAGAGCTGGTCTGGGACTTGGAGACAGAAGGATCACTTGGAGTTGCTGACCAGATCAGCTAGCCAAGTGGTGCACTATTCATGGAGTGAGAGGAAGTATCTGAAAAGAATAAGGCAGGGAACAACAGAAGAAGAGAGCAACACTAGCCTCGTGACTCCACATGTGTGTGAACACACTTGTAGAAGCAATCTCTTTGATTGAAAATTGGAACATTATCAATTACAACACTATAAGAGTTATTTTGATCTTCTAAATAAAATGAATGTGAAATTGAATTCAAAGGAATAACTGAATGAGATCATCTTCTACCTTGTCCCTAGTCCACAAAGTAAGATAAAATAAAAATAAAAAATAATAAAATAAGCAAAATTAAAAAAAAACAAAACTAAATATACTGGACAGAGTAAAGCATTTTTTTTTTAGTAGTTTTATTGTGTACCACTCACCATTTTTCTTTCTTTTTTTCTTTCCTCATTTATTTGTTTATTTCTTTTATTGGTTTTTGGTTTTGCTTTACGTTTTGTTTTGGTTTTGCTTATATGTTTTGTATTAGACAAGTATTTGCTATGTAGTCTTCAATATTTTCAAACTTGCTATGTAGACCTGGATGGCCTGGAACTCAGAGATCTGCTTGCTTCTGCATCTCTAGTACTAGCATGCACCATCACCAGGACTGGCTTACCTTTCGTATTTTTTTTTTAAAATCAGGTTCATGAATAAGTCTTGATTTATGATTAGTACATCCACTTGATTTATGATTAGTACATATCTTTTTATAAGTTCATGTGTTTAGATATAAAAACTTCATACTGCTTTTCGTCTTTGTCAAATATACATAATCAAATCTGATGGACAAGAGTAAACATTTTACAAATGTAATAAGCAATCATCCCTGAAGATACAGAAATTTTCAAACAAAGGTTTTTGCTATCAAAATGATAACTACTCAAGCACTGAAGTTTTCCTTTTCAGATTCAATCTAGATGCATTATGTATCTGTGGGTGGAAAACATTGAAAACAGAGCAATTGCTGATGTAGTGATGAGCCTTGATGCCTGATAAGCAGCTTGAGAAGCAAACAAAAGACCTGCTCAGTGGTTAAAATATAGCATCTGAGAGTAGATGTTCTGATTTCTGCCGTATGGACAAAAACAGTAAAACTACAAAGACAGGCAATGTTTCATAAAACAGATCTCTGGCAATTATTCTATATTATAAGGAAATTGCTTACTGCTTCACCCAAACCCATTTTGACTATCTGTCAAAGGCATGAACGATCTTACAGGCACTAAAGTATTCCAGACACTATATGCTTCCCAACTCACAAATCAGTCAATTCCAGGTAGGTAAAGTAGCAGTGTATTCTCTGGCACCAAACTGGGTCAAAGTTATGGGTTATTCTACATATACTCTGATGTTTAGTGTGTTTATTATAATAAGTAGACTTTTTTCTTTTTTTATTAGATATTTTCTTTATTTACATGTCATATGATTTCTCCTTTCCCAGTTTCCCCTCCAAAAAACAAACAAACAAACAAACAAAAAAGAACAAGAACAAACCCCTGTTGTGTAGGTGCTAGAGGAATTTAAGAAGGACATGAATAACTCCCTTAAAGAAATACAGGAGAACACAGGTAAAGAGGTACAAGCCCTTAAAGAGAAAAAAAAATAACAGGAATAAGTAGACTTTATTGTTTGCATTTCTTGCTTCCTGTTTTTCTTGGCCTGAGTCCTTTCCCAGAAGGGTGCTAAATCAACCTCTTTACCTGTGATTACTTCTCCATCATTTCAGACCACATTAAGTAGACCACTGACCTCAATATTCTTTTCGGTATTTTATATGTTTTCTCTCCATTTCTTCTCTTGTCACCCTTAGATTCCAATCCTCCTGATTTCTATATGGCAGATGTGTCCAGATTTCCACATCCCCCGATCAGCCTTCTTTCTGATATGGAAAGTGAAAGTCAAACCTTTCCTTTAGTTATCCCTCCAAGTATTACCTACTGCAGGGAGGTACATTAGGACTCAGGAAGTAAAGAAATCTTAGGAAGTTGGGAAAGTAAAATGAAAAGTCTCAGGAAGTAACAAAACCTGCAAGATTCACCCCCAAGGCTACTTTAGCAGTAGTAGCCTTGCTGGTGTGGGCTTTCAGTCTAGGCAGCTGTGTTTGAGTCACCTGTGTTCTTGTATGTAACCTGTGGCCCCTTATGTACATGCATGTTAAATGACCTACATAAATGTTTGGGCTTACTGGGCTCTACAGACTTCAATAAGTTTGCATCTTTAGTCTTTCCTGACTGTGCTGTCTAGGACAAAAAAACATTTTTTTTATATCTTCCCATGAAAAGTTACACAACATAATCATATATGGGTTCTTAAAATAATTTCCTACAGTTTATCTAGATAAATGAATTCTTTAGGCTTTTATTAAATGCAATGATGGTATTTTACTGACTTATCACCTATGTATTTTGATCCTTTAGTTACTGTGCAATAATGTTGGCTGGAGCTTACACTGCCAGGAGGTGAAGATTATTTTAGTGTAATTGCCTTTATAAAAAATTGATGCAACAGCATCTTGTTAAGTATTTCATAAAGACATTTTACGATTACAAGCATTTCACATCAGATATGGGTTAGGTGCTTTAAAATAGCAGATAAACACAATTATATATGCAAATTTAGAGACGATGGGAAAACTCTGTCTTCAATCTCAAACTGTACCAATTAGGAGTTTTTATTGTATAATGTTTATACATACCTAGGTTGAGATATTATCTTGATAGTTATAAAGTCTGAATAATAACAGGGAAATGCTTATTTTGTAATAAAAAATAGCCACTCCTCATTGATTATTTGCTGCAGAGCAGGATGTATACATCTAGAAACCATTTCCAAGCTTCACAATACACAAGGATATTTGCTGCCACTTGTATTATAGATGAGTGAGAGCAAGCTTATTTATCTTAGGGGAATTCTCCAGTGTTATGGATCCACAACGCAGAATGAGTTGGAAAGTAGAGTCTTTTGACTTTCAAGTTCAAGAGGTCTTATGCCATTGCCGAATAGTCACCCCACTGAAATAAGAAAACCAAATTCGCGAGTAAAATGATGAATAATTTGGATGAAGCAAGTGAATGGAATTTTCCAACACATCCTTATTTTTGAACTTCTTAAATTGTTTTTTTTTTTTTCAAGAGATGGTAATGGGAAAAGGGGGGATGGATGTGCTCAGATAAAAAGGGACGAAGATATGCTCAGAGTTGAGGCACTCGGTCCCTTTACGTGAAAGGACTCAGATTAATTAGATGAACTCCATTTAATAATTTTTTTGTAGGTGAATAATAAGAAAGCTCTGCTCCAGACTAAGTAGGCATGGTTGTTAAAGGAAGCAAGTTTCTTGATGACAACCTAAAAAAGGAACTGACAGGAAATGAGATGCCTCGCAAAAGGCTGGGGTTATTATGCTCTTAATAATGAAGGCATTAGCACAGGAATTGTTAGAATTTTATCTCTTGCATCATAAAGCAAGGATCTAGATAGCATACAGTAATTAAAGATTGACTTTGATTTAGATAATCCATTTTAATTGCATTTTTAATTGTAGTGAAACTTTTATGAAGTACCATCTAAAAATGCTGATGTGGAAAGATTAACTAATCAAGATCAGGCCGTTATATTTGAATTACTAGAAAGGAACGATGAGAGGTAAGTGTAAAATACATCTCTCAACTAACACACAAGTCCCTGTAATCTCATCTCACCTTCTGGGAACAATGTCTAACAAATTAAAGCTGGTTCACGAAGTGTCATACAATCTGGCAGCAAGATTCTAATTGATGAAGAAATGGCTATTTTAATGATTCTTAACAGCCATAGAAAATTTCAATTACTGGGAACTGTGACAAAAGTACCTTAGGGCGACAAAATCATCTCTAACAGTTTCTGTTAACCAACTTGGGAGTCCCGGTGGACAGTTTCAGATATAGTCATGTGCTTTCCTCTTTAGCTTGGTGGAGGGGATAGGTAGTTGATTTATTCCCTGAATACTGAACAAAAAACAATCATGCTGAAAAGTCAGAAATTGACCAGGTGTGGTAGCAAACTTTGTAACATTAGCTGTTGGAATACTGAGGCAGGAGGATTTCTGCTAGTTGAAAGTCAATCTAGAATCCATCGTAAGATCTTGCTTCAACAAGCCCCTCAAATAAATAAAATAAAATTCAGAAATAAAAAAATTCATTTTCTTGTTCTGATCACCATTTAATACTTTAAAGACTTTGTCCTCTATAAAACTTCCAGTGAATTCAGGGTTTTGCCTTAGAACTATAGTGAACTTCAATACGTGGATCTTACATATTATGTGCCTGCCCTTGCCAATAGCCTGATTCCTTTTCCCATTCAGTTGTACCTGAGCATTTCTCATGTATTATTTCAACATAGAATAAGTTTTAGTTTCTCATCCTAAACAGTGGGGCACAGTAGGTTTTTATTCTGGACAGATTGGCATACTTTCTTCTAGTTTGACTGCTATTGTATCCCCAGAGTGATTGTATGTACACCAAGCAGAGCACATCCTTCATGCAAATGAAAGATTATGTTTGCACCAATCACAGGTCTTCTAATAAGCCACGAGAAAGGTGCTTCCTCTGGTTCTTCTCTGGCCTCAGCGAAAATGTCTACAAGGTCATCCAGCATCCCCTAAAATTTCTCTTCCTCAGTTTTATTCACACATACAGCAGGCTTTTCAGATCATGCCTTTAATTGTGGTTGTGGTGTTTCTCTGAAGTTGCTGGAGTATCTACAAAATACCGCAAACTGTTCAAAACAGCAGGGCTGTCATGAAGTACATCTGGCTGGCATCTTGGCTGATAACCCTTCACTTAAGAAAGCTGGGGGACCGGAAAACGGTGTAATGGACTCAGTAATCCAAATTAGGACTCAACTCATCCCAAGTTCCCAACATCTAAGTTGATAGCAAAGAAAACTAAACATTCAAATCAGTGCTTAAATTAAAGCATCATCATGTACATTAACAGAGATTTAAGAGTATTAAATTGCTCTGTAAACATGTTTAACTCCTGCCCCAGTACACCAGCAAGGTAGGGGTAGGTCTATTTGAACCGTTTCTTAAACAGTCAGCTGATGCTTCAAATAGTGTGTGTGTGTGTGTGTGTGTGTGTGTGTGTGTGTGTGTGTTTAACCCAGAGTAGATATGGAAGCCAAAAAACTCTAAATAGTCCACTGGGTGTGGGTAACTTTAAAGGAAGTGAGATAGGAAAAATAGGAAAATAAAGATAGAGAGAGGGGATTCTGGAAGCAGAATAGTGAGAGATGAGGCAATGGGGGATTGCAAGAAGGCTTCACAGAAACAATGGACATATATAACAGCTTTATGGAAATTGAGATCTTCCCGTCCAAGGGGAAAAAGCCAATTAGAGGAGTCTGCAGTGAGGTGGTGTGATTGGATAAGGGGAAACATTTGGAAGTGAAGGTTTAAGTGGGGATAGTGAGTTTGAGAAGTACAAAAGGTAGAGTTTGGGTGAGTAAGCACACAACAAGAATAAAAAGACAGAATGAAAAATTGAAATTAATCAGACAAAAATCTTACTTTCCTAAGCAAGATTTTGAAAAATTAAAATAAGAATAAGATACCTACATTTTTCAGTGAGCATTGATTAACATAGGGACATTATGGCTAAGGATTTATGAAAGTTATGTTGATGTACTACAGATTGAAAATGTGTTCAAATTTGAAAGGATAGAAATTATGAAAACACCTAGGAAAGAATGATTGTCTAAAAAAAGTACATAAAAATTGCATAATCAAGCTTTATGGCAATATAATAATATGATATAGAAGCATGATTATCATACCCTGGTGTCTGAGATAGATTGAAATGTAAAATTTATGTCTTAAATTTCTGTCATTATACAGCTACTATGTATAAAAAGGAGGATATGTAATGTATAAATCATATTTCTCAGCTGGAGTTTTAGCTTTGGTGAGAACCCAGTAAAATCTTAATACATTTCATCAACAGACCTTGATAAACTGATTATGAAATTTAGACAGGTGACTAAGGAACCAAACACCATGAAACTCATAAGATAAAATAAGTATCCTATTATACACAAAACACATAATAACACAGCTTTATTTAAGAGTGTGACTTTATGGCTCAAGAGGTAACATAGAAGAGAGAGAAGAATGACAAGTAGGGAGAGCTCATGAGAGCACTAGTTTAACAAAGGCAATATTATGGACAAATGGGCAAGAGAAGAAGCGGGTGGGTGGTATCTGCTGTTTCTGGAGACAAAGGAGAAACAGCTTCACTATGTTTCACCAAAACGTCTTATGTAAAAATATAATAAAAAATTATGTGGTTCCAAAGATTAAAAATTTTCTGTCCTTCATAAGATAGTGAACAACAACAAACGTAGGAGTCTGGGGTGGGGAAATGATATATTAAGCAACAAGTAGAAAGTATAGAAAATACTGTATTAGCAAGATATTTTAAAAACCTGAGAGGTAGCAGGGAGCTCTAAATAAATGGATAATTCTGAAGAAAGAAACAAAATGCTCAGTAAGCTTATTTGCAGGTGCAAACTTTTCATAATAGGACTATTGGAGTTCAAGTAACAGTGAGATAACATTTATTCCAACTACAGTGATCAACACCAAAACTCAATAACAAGTATCAGTAAAGATGTATAATTGGAAACTGTGAAAATCTTTAAAATGTTTCTGATAGTAGAAAACACACTTACCACCTATGTGCACCATCACAAGGCTTGTAACACAAATTGGCTCACGCTGATATCAGGGTCTAAAGGCTGGGATGCAACTGAGTTGGCACAGTTATTGCTCAGGATGCATAAGCCCCCAGGGGTTGAACCCAGTACCACATAAACCAAGCAAGATGGTACACACTGTAATGTCCACACTCATGTGGAGAATGCAGAAGGTTTAGCAGATCAAGGAAAATCTCAGTTAGTTAATCCCAGGGAGTTCAATGCCAGCCTGAGATACACATAGCATTGACTTTAAAAATTATAAAGTAGATTTAAAAATATAGATGTTATGATTGAGCTGGCTACAGGCATGACATTAGAGCCACAGCAGTAAAAACAAAACAGAACAAAAAAACAAGCTACAAGTAGTCCCTGGATTTCCTTAGAGTGCTTAGCATACTCTAACAAAGCAAAAAACATTTTCTCACAACTTTGGAAGGAAGAAGAAATACAAGGCTAAAGTCACTGATTTAACTTCTTTCTATTTGGTTTCTGCGACTTCACATAGTTTATAGATAAAAGATAATAGAAAGACTCAATAGATGGATAGTTAGATGAAAGATAATACTGTTTTTCTAATTCATTCATAATTTAATTGCTTGTGCATGTTTATGGAGTAGAACCTAAGACTGAAACCCATGTGTACTGTGCACACACTTCAAACAATGAAGGTAATTACATTTCAGTTGCCTTATGCACACTCTTTGTTTGGCTATTCCAACTTAACTCTTGCAGTTACTAGTAAGCAGCATGCAGGTTGAGAAAGCATCCGTCTGACTGCTCTGGACCAGAAGGTACAGTGCCCGCCTAGCTATGTTCCAGTAGCTACAGTGTAGCCTCCTTCTCAGTTCTCCTCACTCTCTACTCAACCTGCGCTAGACACCGCTTTACATTAAACTCTTATTAGTATACATTAATTGTACAGAGTTAAGAATTTCAAGATGACATCCTGAGGTGCACACACTGCCTCTGTCTTTTTTTGGAACCCACATTCACAGATTATGGACCCCTACTTTCATGCTTTTAAATTCCTTCTCAACCAAAATGTGGACCCTTCTGTTGTTATGTCTTTCTTAAAAAATCTAGATTCTGCTTACAAAAAAAGAACATGAAAAATTTCCTTCTGAGCTTGGCTTACTTTATGAAGGTGAGTAATTCAAGCTCCATCCCTGTTGCTGCACGTGCCATAACTCTGCTCTTTATTTCCTGGTAAGAAAATATTACATGTAACTTGAACATTTTTTTTTCTTCATCCATCTTCCTTAGCCTCTATAGCTGAGGAGACATATTCAGTCTTAGTCTCTCCATGTCTTGGGTCTCACCATTCTCGCGCACTTATCATAAATAACAGGATTTCATTCCTTTCTATACCTTCAGATATGTCCATTCAGATGGTGCACATCTCATCCATTGACAAGACCTAGGCTGACATCACAATGTAGTTAATTTAAAGAGGGCAAGAATAAAAAGAAGTGGCCAGGCATCCCTTTGATGGGCAGAGATATTATCTGAGGAACGTATCACAAGGACTGAGAGAACCAATGCTGTGATACTCACATTTCTGGTGTTTTGAAGGCCTACCATTCTGCATAGACTGTACTAATTTACATTCATACTGACATAGGCCATGACCAAGGAGGCCCCTCAATTTGTCACCCCCTTTGAGTCTTGTTATGTGCTATAAACCTTATATTCTGACAGCCGTATTGACTGTCAGAACTGGGATATGCATATTTCAGGCCAGACTACTTAGAAGCATCATGGGAAGTTCCAAAGCAATCCAAGAAATACATATACACGTATGTATTCTATGTTCTATAGAATTTCTATACATGGTAATATTCTGGTCAAGCTCACTTTCCCATCTTTCCGAATTCCCTTTCTACCTCCATATACTAGTCCAGCTCTCACCAGCTTTCTGTCCAATTTCAGGTTTTGTTTTCGGTTTTACTTTGCAATTTCTTGACTATATCCAGGGCCACCGACATGGACACGGGTGTGCAGTTCTCCTCGGGAACTTCAGTAACTCACTAGTGAATATATCACTCTAAAGTCAATGACTTCGTCACCCCCAACAGCCAGTAACTGCCTATAGTATCGGACTCAATGAACTCCACTCTTACCTCTGACTGCATATTAACTAGCTCCATCTTGTGTAGACCCTATGCTGTGTGAAAACAGCAGCTGCTGTGAACTCAAAAGTAGCATCAACATAACATAGGGCTTCATGACCTACCTCCTGGTCATCTGGCTCTTACATCTTTCTGTCCCTTCTACCAAGATGTTCTCCAGATCTTGGAGAGGGGATGATATGCTTATCCTATTTAAGATTCACCTTAACATTTTGGCCATTCACAACTCTCTACAGTAATAGCAGTTTGCTGTGAAAAGCTTCTTTGGTCAAGGCGGAAGACAGCACTAGTCTGGGAGTACCACCTTCCTCTCTGCCTCTGCCACTGAATGAAATGGTTTCTCTTGCCCAAGAGTCTTACCAGGGTCTCTTTCATATATTACCTTATACATCCTTTGTGAAACAACTCCAAACAAAGTAATATCTCAAAGAAAACAAGCAAGGCCATATTAATCCATGATGTAGGTCATAGAAAGGCGAGAGACCCACAGGATGTCTCAGGGTAGGGTCAGGGTTTCCTTTCTTTATTTTTATTGGTGGTTACCTGACTATTGCAGTCTAGAGATGAGTGTTTAATGGTCAAAAGGATAAAACAGATATCTAACTAACTATTTGTAAAGTGTGCCCGAGATTCTGTGCATAGGAATCATGTATTTCTATTTACTGAGCTGACGGTTTTCCCTGGAGTATGAAAATACTTTACTTACCAGCAATCTGCATTCTGTTTCTGTCAAGGCGCTTGCATCATGTTACATGGGTGTGTAAGTAAAGCAAAGGTAAAATGAGTTCACATCTCTGGACAAAGCAGCAAGCATAGCATAAGGGCAGGTGGCATTAACACAGAGTGCCCCGGGCACCAGGAGTTGGGATTGTGATTTTCTTTGCCAAGGATCTTCCCTAACAATTAAATAAAAATAAATCATATTTCTACAGAGCTTAGTTACTATCTGAAAAAAAAAAAAACCTGGCAGCGGGTATTTCTTCATCTGAAGGTGTGACTGCATGGTGAGTACCTGTCAGATTAAAAGCACTGGCTTCCTTGGTAAGGGTTTATTTACTGTCATTGTTAATGAGCCCCTGGATGGAGTAAACACAAGCCAGTAAAGCCGGGAGGGATGGCTAACACCTGGGAAAACAAAGGAACACAAAAATTTCAGTTCCGTTGCTTTACTTCTATGCAACAGCTCAATTTGAAATCAGTCATTAAAGGTCTATTGCTTTCAACTTTGTCCTTTTTTGTTAGGGCACAGAACACTTTAAACCTATATTGTTTTGCTACTAAAGATTACAGAAGGAAATATTTTTTAATTTATAACTTACCCCTAGGGAAAGTATCTCAAAGTATCTTAAACTATATATTGAGGTGGTGATAAATTGCAGTAGGGAGACATTTCAATCCCAGTGAAATGTATTTCTAAGTGAGGTTCTGACATTGCCAAAGGCTGCCTTTGACTCTGAAGTCCCCAAAACTCAAGAGGAAACCTTAATGTCAGAGATTTAAGGCAGCATGGAGAAGTTGTGTGCCTGCAAGGTTATTGATGCTGGTTTTATGTTTTTGAGGATGACGAAGGCCACTGGAGATCTGTCAGTTGACAAACTAGAGGATAATATTATGCTGTGTGTGAACAAGAATCCTAGATATGCCATGCATGGGATGAGAACCGCTTACTCTTTAGATGTTGGGACAAGTAGTTGGTGCTAGTGCATTATGTTTATAATGAATGGTCGTGTGATTGAGAGCTGAGGGACAATGTAACTTGTCAGGCTGTGGGAGAAGACACTGAAGAGGGTTCAGAAAAACAATGAAGGCATTTGCTCTGCACACTAAATTCTGAACACAAGGAAAGAGTAGTCTGAAATGTGGAAGTAATCACAAAACGGGGAATAACAACATAAAGTAAAACAAAGTCCAAAGATGTAAACAGATGTACAGGAGGCTGTAGGACTGCACAGAAATTGCTTTGTATGTTTTCTTTAAAATTGTTTGCACAAGAGTTAAGAAGATGGTTTATTGAGAAAGGTGCTGGCTTTGCAAACATGAGTCCAGAGTTTGATCTCCAGAACCCATGCCAAATAAACGCCTTATAGGTGGTTTGTATCTCTAATTCCATAGCCAGGGATACAGAGACAAGTAAATCCATCTAACTCATTGGCTACTCAGGCAAGTTTAATTTGTGAGTTCCAGGCCAATGAGAATCCCTATCTCAAAAGCCAAAGTAAACTGATAAATGACTTCTAACTTTGATACAAGCCTGCACATGTATACATGTAATTTGTATATATATGAATCTGCACATACTTGAAAACACACACACACACACACACACACACACACACAGAGAGAGAGAGAGAGAGAGAGAGGGGGGGGGAAGAGAGAGATTCAACATAGACATGAAATAGACTTATATGCAAAGATAAGCCAGAAACTGGAAACAACCCAGATGTCCCTCAACAGAGGAGTGGATACAGAAAATTTGGTACATCTACACAATGGAGTACTACTCAGCTATTAAAAACAATGAATTTATGAAATTCTTAGGGAAATGCCTGGATCTGGAGAATATCATCCTGAGTGAGGTAACCTAATCACAAAAGAACACACATGGTATGTTCTCTCTGATAAGTGGATATTAGCCTAGAAGATCAGAATACACAAAGTACAATCCACAAACTAGAAGAAAATCAAGAAGGAAGTCCAAACTGTGGGTACTTCATTCCTTCTTAAAAGGGGGATCAAAATACTCATGGAAGGAGTTGCAGAGACAAACTATGGAGCAGAGACTAAAGGAAGGACAACCCAACCCAGAGACTGCTCTACCTGGGAATCCTTCCCATATTCAATCATCCAATCCAGACACTATTATGGATGCCAGCAAGTACTGGCTGACAGGAGCCTGATATAGCTGTCTCCTGAGAGTCTCTGACAGTGCCTTACTAATAGAGAAGTAGAGGCTCACAGCCATCCATTGGACTGAGCACAGGTTCTCCAATGAAGGAGCTAGAGAAAAGACCCAAGGGGCTGAAGGGTTTGCAGCTCCATAGGACAAACAACAATATGAACTAACTAGTACCCTCAAACCTCCCAGGGACTAAACCACCAACCAAAGAGTACACATGGTGGAACTAATGATTCCAGCAGCATATGTATAGTAGAGGATGGCCTAATCAGTCATCAGTGGGAGGAGAGGGCCTTGGCCCCATGAAGGTTCTATGTCCCAGTGTAGGAGAATACCAGGGCCAAGAAGTGGGAGAGGGTGGGTTGGTGAGCATGGGGAGGGAAGAGAGAACAGGGTTTTGTTTTGTTTTGTCTTGTTTTTTTTTTTCCTTTCTTTTTCTTTCTTTCTTTTTCCCAGAGGAGAAACTGGGAAAGAGATATTGTTTGATATGTAAATAAAGAAAATATCTAATTTAAAAAAGAGGTTTCAAACTAATTCACAGCAAAAAGAAAAACAAAAAACAAAAAACAAAAAACAAAAAACAAAAAACAAAGATAAGCAGAAAAGAGAATTCAACATGCAACCGTATTTCTATTTACTTATTTTTATTGCAATTGTTGCACATATTAATTGTGCACATTAATGAGATTCACTATGATATCTTCACACATGGCAATAGATTATATACTGTCTATCAATTGTGTCTTTCCATCCTTCTAGTTTAGACCCCTTTCGCCCTCTATTCTTCTTTCTCTAGAACCTTGCCTTCCTCTCATTTTCTACTTATTTTTAACTGGTTTCAGAATCTTTTAAAAAAGTTTTCCACATGTGACCAAAAAATGATGTATTTGTATTTCTATGTCTGGCTTATTGAACTTAACATAGTATCCTCAAATTCTATTTTCCTGACTTTGGGAAGAGTTTCAACATCTTTATGGATGAATAGTACTGTAGGATTTTAAAACAACTTTGCTTTTATTTTAAAAATAAAATAAAATAAAATGACTCAACTGACGTTTATGCAGTGATGTTTTTGTACAATGTATATTTTTAAATTATTGTTGTTATAGTGAAACACTTTCATTTGCAAGAAAAAAGTGGTACTAGAAGATCAGTTAAAGAAAATATGCAAGATATCACAAGACAAATATTCTATATTCTCTATCATGTGGGGACAAAGTTTTGCCTTAAAGTATTTGAAAATTGGATAGCAATAGTTACGAACTAGGAGGCAGTCAGGCAGCAGAGTAAAGGAGATGTGAGAGGGTGGAGGGAATTTTGAATATAAGATAATGTCACAAGAAACAGATGAAAACATCAATCTTCCAAATGTGCAGAGAACCTGTTGAGCCACACAGGCAGTGAGTTGCACTGGGAAAACCTGGACCTGACTCTAGGAGTGTCTAGGCTGAGGATTTACAGTGCCGCTTGTCTCAAGTCTTGGTTACAAACGCCCCACTTACAAGGCAGTCTCCTGTCATTTCAATGCCAGCTATGGCAACACAGCATGGGTAGGAAGTTCTCTCAAA
>JADRCD010236409.1:0-48373 GCA_019843815.1 Montemys delectorum | reverse complement strand
AACCTCTCCTTATATGAGTCTTAGATTGTGTCTAAGAGCTAAATGACAACTCTAGCATAGCTAATGCAAATACATCGTTATGAGACATTCTGCTACCAGAAATCTATCTCAGAGACACTTACTGGCTCCAAACTGCAAAGGCTTTGTATAGAGGAGTGGCTCTTCTGGAAATAGTTTCTTAAACATTGCAAAATTATATTTTTGGATGCAGGGAGATATAATGTTCTTTCCCATTTCTGTAATAGATAGTCTCATATTCTATTTGTAGGGTGGCATATGTAAAAAAGCACAAACATGAAACATAGCTGAGATCACACAGGAGGAAGGATGCAGTAGGAGGAATCAGAGCGGTCATAGGAGAACCAAGGCACATAAGCCTCGAAGCCACAGAGGACTTTGGCTTTTGCCTTAGATGAAGAGAAGCCAGTGAGATGCTTTAACCACAGTAAATTACATGCTTTGTATCTAAAAACATCAGCTTTGTTGCTCTACTACAAATTATGAGAGAGTAAAACTTTTGGATTTCTTAGGCAACTGCAACCATCAAAGCAAGGGATGACTAGGTCTGATTCACATCATACTTTGAAAATTCCAGTCAATAACATTTAGTCATGGGTTAAATCTAGGTATGAAAGATAGTTTACATTAGTGACCCCAAAATACTTGGCCAGAGTAACTAAGCAAAATAGAGATTCTAACAGATTGGGAGTTTGAATTCCTTGTGAAACATTGAACAAATGAAATTAATAAGCAATAGGGATTTAACTGTGACTTTAGGCCAGAAGTTGAAGCTGAAAATTTGATATTAAAGGTAGCCTTGCGGCCGGGCAGTGGTGGTGCGCGCCTTTAACCCCAGCATTTGAGAGGCAGAGGCAGGCAGATTTCTGAGTTCAAGGCCAGACTGGTCTACAGAGTAAGTTCCAGGACAGCCAGGGCTACTCAGAGAAACCCTGTCTCGAAAAACAAAAAAACATAACAAAACAAAACAAAACAAAACAAACAAAAAGGTAGCTTTGCAATAGAAGTTGATAAAAATACTGCATTTAGAGAAAATATGTAAATGAACATTGTATGTAGAAAAGAGGAGCGATCTATCAACTGATATTTGGAATACTTTCATTTAAAGTCAGGGAATGATTGAAAATAAAAGTCAAATTCATTGGTAATGAATGACTGATATTTTCGCAGATGCCACATAACATATTGATGAGTGATTTTTCCACACTAGGAGGTTTCAAAACAAAGTAAACTTGAAGAATTGTTAAAGGCAACACAACTGGTGAGAAATGGAAAATATTTTCAGGAATTATTTTATAGTATGTTTTATAGTATAGTATGACCTTGCCATATCTATTGCTTCAGGAGACATAATGCATCACAGAGTAATAGATAGGGCCTTGCTTTTGCTTGAGAATGAATGAGGACAGCTATCTGGATGTGCCCTGGAATTCCCTCTTAGCAAACTTAATATCCTTCTGCTAATAAAGAGACAAAGAGCAATCGAGGTGGAGGTCTGTGCCAATGGAACATTTTGCTAAAAACAATTAAATCAAATTTTAGTTGTAGAAAAATGAAACATGCTTGTGCCACACTTCTGTTCGGAGTAGAATCCCGGCTTGGTGATGGGAGTAGACAAGAAACCAGGAATGGGGTTTAGATAGTTTCCAGGGCTGGTGATGAACCCATTCTGTTCCTTCAACGTGCTCCACAAGCATGGAGAAGTGATCTGTACAAGAACTTAGTAAAAAGAAAGATGTATAACCAAGACTTTCCTACATAAATGACATTGAGTCAAAAAATAAGATCTCTTCCCAATCTTATCAAAGTTATGAGACTTCATGCCCAAACAATAAAGCTGTGTACACAAACAGGCTCATTTATGAATGACAGTGTATCTGCAGAACTTGTGCACCTTGACCCTCCTGCTGGTAGGAGCTAGACTATAATGGCCTTGCCATATCTATTGCTTCAGGAGACATAATGCATCACAGAGTAGTAGATAGGGCCTTGCTTTTGCTTGAGAATGAATGAGGACAGCTATCTGGATGTGCCCTGGAATTCCCTCTTAGCAAACTTAATATCCTTCTGCTAATAAAGAGACAAAGAGCAATCGGGGTGGAGGTCTGTGCCAATGGAACATTTTGCTGAAAACAATTAAATCAAATTTTAGTTGCGAATTGTTGGAGTAGCTTTAGGCGGTGTCACTTACATGGCCTCAAATAATGTCTCCAATGTTGCAGAAACAGTGATTTTTCTCTCTGCACTAGATGCAGAGGGCTGGGTTTATTTTTTTCCCCTTCTCTTCCCTGAGCAAATCCCCATAACAAATAAAGTTACACTTCAAGACAGGATTACTCAGACTATTGGCTTTGCATGCCAATGTTTACTTTAAGAAAAAAATGAGACTTCAGAGAATTCAAATAATATGTTTAAATATTTCCAGGCTACAGTTCTGTGTACATTTGTCTTGGCGCTAGTTCACCATGGATGTGTCAGGTTTTAAGAAAGATGACTCTCCAGCCATAAGTGGATGTCTTCATCCAGTGCATCATACTTGATCGCCACACTTCCATGGACTCCTTCAGTGTTACTATTTGCCGAAAGACTCTTACCCCAATGCCTGTGCAGTTTACTGATAGAAAATTTATCATTCCTTGTAGGGCTAGATCTAATTAGTCTAGATAATTGCCTAAGAGACAAAAAAAATTGAGGATGAAGGAGAAAGAAGAGAAAGAAAGAAGAGGCCTGGAGAGAAGGAAAGGAGGATGAGGAAAGAGACAGAGAAAGGGAATTTTAAAATGTTCTAAAGTATGGCAGGTGCTGAGAGTGTATCATAAAGTCAATGAGCTCTAGTCAACTAGCTATCCCTGATATAGTAGTCCTGGTCATGTGTCCCACCCCCACCACATTCCATAAGATGAGTGTTCCCAATGAAAGTGAATGACATTTTACAACCATAATAACATATTAAAGAGTATAAAAAGTTTATTTGCCTTCTTTGCTTTAGTTCTCATACCCCCCATCTATCTCTGTGAGTGTATGTGAGCACATAAAGTGATTCCCGTGCATGCACATGCTACATTCTGTCTCTGTGATTCGAAAAACATTTGTGTTCCCTAAAACATTTTATCGGATGACTATGGAGGTTCTGAGCTCTTTTGAATGTGACTTCTTTGTGCTATGTTCTAATTCCTTATCATAAGAAATGCATTATAGTCCCTATAGCTATAGTTAAGAAAGTATAACTTCATGAGAAGAAATGAGCAACAGAGAATCCTCTTAGCCACCTAAAGACCAACATTTTTTTTTATTATAAATGAACCTATACTGAGTTCTTTAGTGAAAGTGTGTGTGTGCATGTGTGTGTGTGTGTGTGTGTGTGTGTGTGTGTGTGTGACATTTTAGAATAGTCTGGAATTTCTTAGTTACTAATACTTTTCATAACTGAGGAAGTAACACATGACAGTAAGTGTAATTTGAATGATGTTTGCTAGATCTGTTACATACGAAGATTTGTAGATATAAAATGTGTATGGGTACAACTCATTTAACACGGAGAAGTCAAGATGGTGACTACCTAGAGCCTTCAACCCTATGGATTAACTAGTGCTATCACCCTTGGGGACTAGGATTAATGCTACAGGAAGCTACTGTCAATGCTTCCAAAAAAGAAAAGAGAAAACGACTTAGTTCCAAATCCTTCAATCTACAATGGTGAGCTGCCTGTGAGATGCACTGGTATATTAGTCGCAAAAAAGTTGTAGGAGTAACCAAGCAAGATCTTGTTTGAGTTAAGACCCACTCCAGGAGATGAACCCTGTACCCAATGCTGTTTGGGTAGACAAGTACCTGGGACTAGAGAGGTACAGGACCTACAGGGGAAATAAAATACTACTGATCTGTTGAAGGAACAGGACAAAATTACTCCTAATGGCATTGTTGCTGCACTAATAGGTCAGTGTCTTGCTCAGTTGTCATCAGAGAAGCTTCCTCCTGCATCCGATGAGACAAACCACAAAGAGCCACAGTCAGACAATATGCAGAGAGTGAGATATCTTAGAACTCTCTGCCCTAAACCAGATGTCTCTATCAAATCCTTCCCATCTGCATTCAGGGAACTCGGCAGAAGAGGAGGAAGTAAAGGGGTAAGATCCCAAGGGAACAGAGGGCACTAAGGAGACAAGGCCCTCCGGGATAGCATGCATATAAATTAACAGAAACTGTATGAGCAGGCAGTAGGTCTGTACCAGATGGGGCTCTAGAGCTGAGATGAAAAGTGAACACACTCTCCAGCCCAGAATCTATCTTCAATTGATAGCTCCTTGCATGTTGAAAATCAGTTTTCTACAAGACCAGCTCGATCTTTGCCCCTGCATTTCGTGTAGACGGGACAAATTTTGGGTACAAGTTTTGTAGGTGTGTTGCTGTCCCAATTGATCCAATGGGGTTCCTGTATGGCTACAGGAGGTGGCCTCTTCAGCTAAGGTCTCAGCTAATGCCACCTCCATTGATTCCTGGGAGCCTCCCCCATCCCAGTTCTCTGGTACATCCTCAGGGATGCCCCGCAACCCTCACCAGCAGCAGATTTACATTCATTCTCTTGCCCCTCTGGCTCTGTCTCCTGTCTCTCCCCACACCTGATTCTGAACTTCCCCATTCCCATTCCCCATCCTCTCTTCCACCCAGTTTCCTCCCTCTATCTTCCTCCTATGACTATTTTATTTCCCTTCTCAAATATCCTCACTTTGGACTTCCTTCTTGTTAAGCTTCTTTGAGTGTAGCTTGAGTATCTTGAACTCTATGGCTAACATCCACTTACAAGTGAGTACATATCATGCATGTCCTTTTGGATCTGAATTACCTTATTCAGGATGATATTCTCAAGTTCAGTCCATTTGCCTTCAAAATTCATGACATCTTTTGTTTTTAATGGCTGAATAGTATTCCATTGTATAGACGTATCACTTTCTTTATCCATTCTTCAGTTAAGGAACATCTTCATTTGATATTTTCGTTTATGCATATTATAGATAAGCTGCTAGGAACATAGTTGAGCAAGTGTCCCTGTGTATAATGGGGCATCTTTTTGAGTGTAAGATGGAGTCTCAGAGTCATTTTGATTTGTATTTCCTGGATGACTAAGGACACTGAACATTTCTTTAAGTGATTTTCAGCCATTTGAAATTACTCTCCTAAGAATTCTCTGTTTAGCTCTGTTCCCTTTTTTTATTTTTTTTTTTTATGGTTTTTTTATATATATATATATATATATATATATATTCACTAAAAAAGTTATATATATAGTATATTAACCCTCTGTCAGATGTAGGGCTGTCACTTTGTCCTATTGACGTTGTCCTTTGCCTTTCAGAAGCTTTTCAGTTTCTTGTGGTCCTGTTTATCAAATGTTGATCTTAGAGCCTGAGCCCTTAGTGTTCTGTTCAGGAGGCTGCTTCTTGTATCAGTGAGTTCAAGGCCATTCCCCACTTTCTGTTCAACTGGATTTAGTATACCAGGACTTACCTTGAGGTCTATGTGGGGTGATAAATATGGATCTATTTGCATTCTTTTACAAGCAGACATCCAGTTAGACTAGCATCATTAATTAATTAATTTATTTATTGATTGATTGATTGATAGTCTTGGCTTCTTCATCAAAAATAAAATGTTCATATGTGTGTGGTTTATTTCAGGGTCTTAAGATTTTATTCCATTGATCAAACTGCTTTTACTACTATTGCTCTGCACTACAGCTTGATGAGAGATTATCAGGTCAGGGAAGGTGATACATCCAGAAGTTCTTTTACTGTTCAGTATTGTTTTAGCTATCCTTAGTTTTTTTATTTTGCATAAGAGGGTGAGAATTTCTCTTTCAAGATTTGTAAAGAATTGTGCTAAAATTTTGATAGAAATTGCACTGAATCTGTAGATTATTTTTGATAAGATGGCCATTTTTACTATGTTAGTCCTATATATCTATCCATGAGCATGGGTGATCTTCCCATCTCCTGATATCTTCTTCAATTTCTTTCTTACCAGAATCTTCTTTTCCACAGAAATTGGCAAATGTCTAGAATGTGACTCTCCTCAGAGTGGAGACATCGTTTATCCTAGGATTGGCTGGTTCTGTTGTTTTATCGTTATCTTTATGATAATGTAGAAACACCAGTGGTGGTAGATTAATGAGAAGGAAACTTGACCTTGTGACCTTCAGGATGCAAAGACAGATGGAGAAGGTAACACAGATGAGTCAGCACCTCTGATCTGATACTGTCTTCCAGTTTCCATCACTTCTTAACAACTCCACTAAATTATGCATCTGTCAGGAATAAATAAATCCATGAAGTTCAAACCCTCAATTCTCAGTAATTTTAAAAGCTCTTTCACCCAGACTTAAGCCATTATTACAAGAGCATTTGGAAGCTGTTCAAACTTGAACCTCAGTATCAGCTGACCTTTTTGAAGCAGGTAAGATTAATTTATCTCTGTCTATCTATAGAAATGGAGAGAAAAGGAAGAATGGAAGAAAAAAGAGGGGTTGGGGGTCATGTGACTATTTGACTATTTCTGGCCATCAGTTAGAGATTTCATGTTTGGCCCTAGTGGAATATTTAATCTACATTGTAAAAATTACTAGAAAGCTAATTTTACATTTAGGATTAATACTTTAGGACATTTTGTCTGCTACCCTTTTATTAAAAAAAAACTTTCCATGTATTTGTTGTTTTTGTATATTTGTCTTACCATAGATATTCTTGTGATATAGACAAGAAGGTCTTCTTAGAGTTTAAACTTATCTTCATTGGAGAATATTTTGTCATCAGCCATGATGGTAGGCAGAGGGGTGGGTACCATCTAACTAACTCTAAGACAAATGGGAAAATGGGAGAGCAGGGCTAAAGAAGAGATGGCTCAGGTGGTCATGCAATTGGTCAGGGGTTCAGTCCATCAGCACCCACATACAAGCTGAATTCCATAGTGGTGGTCCATTGTTAGAAAACCAGTGCTAGAGTGCAGAAACCGGAAGATTGGGATTTGAAAACCTGTTAGTCTAGCCAGCCAGAAAGCTCCTGTTTCAAAGACCCTGTCTCAAAAAATAATCAGCCCACGAGGGAGACGTAGAACATCAATCTCTGATCTGCCTGCTCACAAACAGCAATCCATACACACAAAGTAAGAGGGGAAAAAAGAATCATAAAAATATAAAATTGGACATAATAAACATATTATCAGTTTCTTATACAAGAGGTGATCATGAGTATTATTATTTAAAAATCATTGGGTTTATAGTTCTTAGTCATTCTAAATTTTATTATTTAAAATTGTTAAAATTCTAACATATGGCCACGCTTTAGGGACTGGCAGACACTTGTGATTGCTTGTTTTCTACCAGGCTCCCTGCTGTCACTACATAGGACACTAGGGTATACTTTGGTTTATGAAATATTTGGAATAGTCTTAAACATGGAATCGTAAGTGAAACTCTAAAGCAATGAATGGAACGGGATCTCTGGATGATTATTTAATTATGAGCTCCTCATTTTTCAAACAAATAATGTAAAAGCAAACACGCTCGGGGCATTTTCTAATTAAGTCCCTGGGAAAGAAGTCCAAAAGGTGACGTGCACCACTTTGTGCTTCACGGTTGGTCAGTTGCTCCCAAAGGAACACTTTTCAGAGTTATAACTTTCACAGAGACATGCATACAGCCCTCTGGCAGTTTATATTGAAACCTCAATGCTACCGGCTTGTCCCTTTATGTAATTATAAAATGTATTAGACAAAAGTCATTTCAGGAGTTATTACATAATAACACTCTCATTAATTTTCTAAGATTGCTGGAGATCTTAATGCATAATCTTCAATGGACTAAAAATTTCTACAGTTCTTCATTTTGAAAATTTCATATTTAATTAATATATAAATACTGACCTACTTTAACCTTTATTTACTATATTACTGAATGCCCAGATTTCAGTTTCATCTTATGATAAAATGATGTGTCCACTACTGTCATGCATGTTAAATATTAAGACATCTATTCTCTTAAATGTAATGAAAATAAACAAAATATAGAGAAAAGAAAGTTGAAAAAGTATCTTTCTTGAAAACTGTAAGATTTCTTACATTTCATGCCATAGTGTCTTTTATATTCTAAATAAATAGTTACAAGCACTCAGTAATTCCCTTGATTTCAGGAATCAATTCACATATGATAAATTGTGGTTATACTCCTTGTTAAAGGGAAAACATAGAATTACCCTTCTGAAAGTTGTTGAAAAGGCTCAGTGAGTAAGGGTTGCTGCTATCAGGACTGACAGCTAGCCCCAAGACTCGGATTATGGGAGGAGCAAATTGATCTCTGTAAGTTTTTTCCTGACGTCTACATGTGTAGCATTGCATAGGCACATTCCCAGGATGAATAAATACTCATAATTATTTATTAAAGGTACATGTCTGTACAAAATGCACAAAATTACTTGTTCTAGGCAATCCTAAAATATTTGCCAGACATGAGTTTCTGAAGGAGAACACTTGCTATTTAGTGCAAAAACCCTAAGGTTGCTTACCATAATTAGGTGGAAAAAAAATCTATATTAGAAACAAAACATTGCACATCATTTTATTTTCAACACTCAGTAGTGAACAGGCGTACATAAAACAGAATAAGAGTGAGTCTTTTGGTAATTTTTGACTTAAAATTATAGTCAGACAACTGAGAAAGTGTAAACATTAATTGATGAAGACAAGAAAACTAGAGTTAACTCCCCTAATTACCTATTCTCATAATTTCTGCTCATTCATTCCCGAAGACCCAAGACACTCCTATTAAATTCATACATTCTGTGAATTTCAGGATTGTGATTTCAATTTCTGGAGATGAGAAAAACTAGAGAATGTATCAAGGACATCAATTTAGGGTTTCAGATGTTCTAAGATTCTTACAGAGTTTATTAGGTTAGGGAAAGATGCTGCAATTCCTTCAGCTACACAGAATTAAAAAGAATCTCTGAAGGGGAACCAGGGAAGTGAAAGAAATAATGATTCAAACTAAGGATGTGATGTGTGGCTAACTTTTTCTTCACTCTGCAACATTTGGAAATTACTCTTCACTGCCCTCTCAGATTAAATAAAGCTGGTTCCCATAGAAACAGACTGTCTCTGATTTCACAGTCTATGGCACACAAATAACTCAACTTTCAGGAAGCAAGGGCGATCTGTTGCTGGTGCTCAGGGACAAGTCTGCCACTGTGGATACTCACCTGGACTGGGAAAAAATTACTACCCTATAATCCTGAGTATCTGGTGCTTGAAGAGAGATTAGCACCTATCAAGCAGCTTTAAATAGCCAATTGAGTTATCAGAGGTGAGAAAAAGAAAGGTAATTTATAGAAAGCCCAGAGAGCTAAAATTCTTCGATCAACATGTATGTCCTTGTATATGCTTGAGGCAGGAGAGTATTATCGCTCTTGGGAGGATGGAATTTGGAGTTGATCCTAGGATCCTCATTTAAGATCTGAGGATCTATGTGATCTCCGCCAAGCTTCTTCTCCCAACAAAGTTTTTATTTTGTTGCTCTTATAAATGAAGGTAATACGAACCTGGTAAATTTGTTGAAAGGATTAAATAAGTCAGCTAATGTCAAGTGACATACGGTTTATTTCGTTATATGAAGAAGTCAGTAAACACTACCCATTGTTACAAAGATGTCCCAAACCTCCTCCACTCCCAGCACGGTCCACGATGGTAGGCCAACTGCACACAGAGGAAGAAAGATTGCTGCTAGCAATATTAAGGATTGTTTACAGATTTGAAAAAGCTTTCATATTTTGTGCCTCTATTTGTTTTCATATGTACATAGACTTGCATTTATCATAAAGTTGGTGTCCTCCAATTTCTCATTTAACAAAATGTAAGTGCTTTCATATATTATAAGCATTCAGCCTCCTGTTGCGTGTAATATCATTTGTGGATGAGGGTTCACATTCTAAAAATGTACATAACTCTTCTCATATATTGAATTTTAGGCTTGAGTGCATATAGGTCTGTACATTTTGTTTTTTATTTGGCTCCATTGGAATACCTCTTCAGTCTTTTTAAATTAATTAATTAATTAATTTTAAACTCCAGATTTTATTCCCCTCCAGGTCCACCCTCCAACTGTTCCACATCCCATACCTCCTCCCTGTCCCCTGTCTCCATGAAGATGTCCCCACTCCCCACCCTCACCCCACCAGATCTCTAAACTCCCTGGTACCTCCAGTCTCCTGAGGCTTAGGTTCTCTGACTAAACCCAGACCCAGTCGTCCTCTGCTGTATGTGTTGGGGGTCTCATATAAGCTGGTGTACGCTGCCTGGTTGGTGACCCAATATCTGAGAGACCTCAGGGGTCGAGGTTAATTGAGACTGCTGGTCCTCCTACAGGGTTGCCCTCCTCCTCAGCTTCTTCTAGCTTTTCCCCAAATCAACCACAGAGGTCAGAGCTTCTGTCTACTGGCTGGGTGCAAATATCTGCCTCTGACTCTTTCAGCTGATTGTTGGGTCTTTTGGAGGGCAGTTATAATGGGTCCTTTTTTTGTGAGTGCACCATAGCTTCTGTAATAGTGTTCGGCCTTTGGGCTTCCCCTTGAGCTGGATCTCACATTGGGCCTGTTGCTGGACCTTCTTTTCCTCAGGCTCCTCTCTATTTCCATCCCTGCAGTTCTTTCAGACAGGAATAATTATGGCTCAGAGTTTTGACTGTGGGATGGCAACCCAAACACTCACTTGATGCCCTGTCTTTCTGCTGGAGGTAGGCTCTACAAATTCCCTCTCTTTGAGTCCTGAAAGTCTCTCACCTCCCAGGTCTCTGGTATATTAAAAGTATATTGTTATTATTATTATTATTATTATTATTATTATTATTATTATTATACTGACTAGAGCACTGGTGAGCATTTTCAGCATTTTCAATTGTTATAGTTCTTTCTTCATATATTTATAAATATGACCTACATAATTTTTATTAATTCTTCAGATAATTCAAAAGTTATTTGTATAGTCTGCATGAATGCAAGTGAAGTTTTAACAAAGACAACTGCACCACAGTGTTGACCTCAGGCTCATCATCTTCTTGCCTCAGTTTCCCAGCTGCTGGGATTATAGGTTCCTGCCACCACACATGTCTCCTTTTTATGTTCTGCAGCTAAATGAATTTCTCTTGTTTAATTTTTAATTTTGTGTTTGTATGTGTGTGTGTGTGTGCAAGCATTGGGTCATACTATTCTGTAGATGTAGATGTCAGAGGAGAGCTTGTGAGAGCCAATTTGACCCTTTCCAACATGTGTCTGAACTGAGATTAGCAAGCACTGCTATAGCCATCTTTACCAAATGAGTCACTTCATTCATTCATGAAGATGCTGTAGGGAGGGTTTGGGTTTATTTTCTAACTATAGTCTTCTTTAAATGTTATATTCTCTGGTTGTTTTTTTTTTTTTTTTTTTTTTTTTTTGTAGATGCAAGTATTCAATTTTTAGAGCCACATTCATCTTTTCCAACTTCTGTATTTTGAACTTGCCAGATAGTTTAAAAAATATTTACCAGCTGTAAACATAATAATGTATGGTAGTCCTTGGCTCACAGAAAAAATAATGAAAGATGAGGAGGTTCTCATGTGGTCTCTGAGCACTGCTTCTCTATCTGAGTCCCCTAAACTATTTATAAAGGCTGTTTCAGCCTGGCCTCCGAAGCTTAAACCAAACAGTCCTCTTCTCTGTTTTCTTTGGGACATGTTCGCCTTCAAATTCATTAGTCATTTACCCAGTTCTTGTTGGATCATACCAAGCTTGATTCCCGTCCTTTAAATGCATTTCATCCAGGTGCATGCGGTAGATTCCTGGGTAGAGGGCATGTGTTACAGAGTCAGAGTATATACTGGGTATGGCCCTCTCTTTCTCCGCTTCTAGGATGGAATGAACGATTGACATGTTGTCTATGTCCTCTTTTATGCCAAGCAAGTTAAGGGATTCCATATGGTGCTTCCTGACTAGTGGGATAAGTTTTAGAGGTCTTCTCATTACTGTTATTTTTTAATTTTAATTTCATTTTTAGCTTTCCTGCCACCTTTGAAACAACTACATACCTTTAACTCACTCTATTTTATTTTTTTAATTTTCTTATCCTCTCTCTCTCTCTCTCTCTCTCTCTCTCTGTGTGTGTGTGTGTGTGTGTGTGTGTGTGTGTGTGTGTGTGTGTGTATGTGCCACAATGGACATGTGATGGTCAGTTTTATCCTGCCATCATTAGGGTCCTTGGGGTCAAACTCAGTTCATTATGCTTGTTGGCAGGCACCTCTAATCTTTTAGTTTGATAGACCCAATTTTAGATTATAAGTGAATTTTATTTCTTTGTTAGCCCCTGATTAACTTCTTTCCAACTTCTGTTCCATTTTTTCTAAAGTTGTTGCCTAAAAATAGATTCCTGTAATACCTTCCAAAATTGGATGATTATTTTACTATTAGAATAGCCATACTTATTTTCCAGACAAGCAAGTTATGGAGACTTTGTTAGAAGGTGTTGTCAATGTAGTCTTCTTAGAATATCATAAATTTTTCTCCAAGGTGCAATTGTGTTGAGATGGATCTGAAATGAACAAGGCTTGTGGTTACAGTATTTGGCAAAGGTATTTTATATTTTCTATAGAGTTGAAAAGAGGACACATAAAGGACAGTAAGTGCCTGCTCCCCTGATAGTTTGCTTGGGCTGTTCTGCTGGGTTCTTTTTCTCTGGATGCCTGGAAAGGATGGCTTGCTGTCTATCTTTTATCTCAAAATGAAATGTTCAACAGCTGCTGTGCAATCAAAATACGACTCCAGACACCAGAGTGTGAGTGCAGTCCTTTCAGTGCACCACACACCAAACTACAAACTCTGGAACGTGAAGACAGTACCTGTGCTGTTGACTGACATGTCTAAGCCCTAGAAGTCTATCCTCCCTCCCCTATATATGAAATACTCAACCAATACTTGTTGACTAATGAGTTGATTTGAAGAAGCAACCTGGAATATGACCTCCCGTTTTTAGGATGGAGAGGTGGCTCATCGGTTAAGAGCACTAGCTGCTCTTCCAGAGGACTTAAGTTGGATTCCCAGCACCCATATAGCAGTTTCCAACTACCTTTAACTTTAGTTCTCAAGTTGGTCATTCAGAGATGATCTGGTGCACTATTCTTGCTTTCTGGGACAGTAGACATGACTTCATGTACAGACAAGCATGCAGACAACATATACACATGCACATAATAAATAGTATGGAAACTACACCCATGATAGCCCAATAAATGGCTGCCTAAACATGATCCAAATATTTACAACACCAATAGACACGCTGACCAGGAACGAGAGAAAGACGTCCAGGAAGTGAGACAGAATGAGGCGTGGGGGAGGGGTTGGAGAAAGGAGGCATGCAAAGAGCTCAACAAGGAAATGAAACAGGGAGAACCAGGCAATTACATTTTAGTTTAAAAGTCCATTTGTTTTCTACCAAGACAGCTCTTTCTTTCTCCCTATCTTTGTTTTCTCTTTCTTTTTCTTATCGCCATCCTCATTGTTTAGTTTTGTGTCATGGTCTCGTCATGTATCACAACCTGCATTTGAACTCGTGATCCCCCTGCCTTAGTTTCTTGAGTGCTGGGATTACACCCAGGTGCAAGGATACCCCACTATGGTGTTTTCTTACTGAATGGCTGGCATGCAAGACAGTGTTTGATAGAGGGACAATTCGAAAAGAAAGGAGATCAGTGGGGAAGGGCCAAGAAATGCTATTGGATGAATACGATCAACATATAAAAACACATCAACATATAGTGAACACATTAATAATGTATAGTTATGGTTTGGTAATAAAGAACTTTTAACAATCACCTAAGAAGGGCTGGGGAGATAGCTCCGTGATTCAAAGCATTGGCTCCTCTTCCAGACACCAGAGTTCACTTCACAGCAGCTATATGCTAGCTCACAGCTGTCTCTAATTCCAGGTCTGATGGACCCAACACCCTCACAAAGACATACACAGAGATAAAACACCAGTCAACATCAGATAAAAATAAATCATAGAAAATGTTAAAATCCTCTATAAGTCAGCAGAGGAAGTCAGTTAATGGACCCTTTTTCTTTTATATCATTATATTATTATTATTATTATTATTATTATTATTATTATTATTATTATTTTCTTTTTGATATTCTCCATGCTGTTCACCATTTCTTAAGAAACTAAAGGGCCAGCTGAAGAAATAAATGAATTAATGAATAAGTAAATAACTAAGCAACCAACCAAACAAATAAAAGCAGGCAGTTGCGGTAGTGATGCCTTCCTGTGATTCCAACCCTTGAGAAGCTAGAGCTGGAAGATCAAACTTCCCAGACTAGACGGGCTTATAGCATCTATCTCGAAACAAAGAAACGAGCAAACAAAGACTTAGTAAACAAACATAATGAGCCCTTTCAACACACACTGCTGTGCAGATGACTAATGAGTTATATGACATACCTCTTCCGTATTGATGTGTGCATAGATGAGCTGGGGTCATCTAGCACCTCACATCTTTGACCCTCCTTTTTATTATGCATCATTTGGGGTTTATGCATGTAAACGTTTAGTATTTCTGTAGGTTTGTTAGAAAACGTAGTTGAAAAGTCAGAAGAAAGGATTCTGTTGCTATAATGTAACATTGCTCTGATTGTATTATTTCCTTTTTTACTTCTCCAACCCCCCCCCCCCCCCCCCCCCCCCCCCCCCCTCCTCGGCAGCTTTTTTTTTTTTTTTTTTTTTTTTCTGGAGACAGGTGGAGATCTGCTAAGTTATAAAAAAGGATATCAAGCCTAGCACTTTACAATCGTCCGCCAGCACAGGACATGGGAAGTTCCTTCCCAAATGAAGCAGAGTTAATAACCCCACGCTCTTTTAAGTCTTATCGTATTTCAACCACGCTGTCCTTTATAAAACAGACACACAGAAATGCAAGCTGCTATCATTATTAGGGGCTGATTTATTAGTGGAAATCACATCTGCAGCTAAGAGCAGCCCACCTGCCGCCGCCGCCGCCGCCGCCAGCTTCATGCCATCCTCAGCGTTGGTTGCTTAGCTTTGGTGGGACCGAGTTGAGTAACCTTCTGAGACTCTGCCCAGGGCCTCAGGCAACTCTACAGGAAAACAGGGAGTGATTTGAGAAGGGATGTGTTGCAGCTTTCCAGTTCAAAATAAATCATGCCCCTGCCTTCTTCCTTAGCTTGTGAGTCCAACTGCTCTTACTTAACACATCAATGCACCTAAAAGAAAAAAGAAAAAATTAAAAATTATCTGTATGTTTAAGACAATGCTTTCTCAGCCTTAGTGGTTTGTTTTCCTTCCTTAAAATGCAGTCGCTCCTATTATTTTTAAACTATGGATTTAATAATCCATCTTTGAATAGAGCTTAAAATGAACTAACGTTTGTGAATTAGTTAAAGCTGGTTAATTAAAGAAATGCTTCCCTGAAAATATATATTATGCACAGGTAGGCTATTTTGGCCCTGCCAAATTTATTAAGAAATTTCTTGCATAAATTAAACTCATTATCAGAAATACTTAGTGAGCTGGCCTTTTAAATTCCATTAAATGTTTTTGAACAACTTTAATTAAAATCTTCTGAATTCCTAGTGTGTTTCTCTATCAATTTTAAGGAGAATACACTTAAGATTAAACCCTTAGGATTACAAGCCTCTGACACAATTTCTAATCGAGAGGCTTGAGATATCTGTCCCTGTTTTAAAGTCATCTCATCTCTAGTACAATGTTTTAAGCTGACAAAAAAAATGAAAACGGTTCCAACCTGGAAAATGATATTTCATGGAAACGGTGACTTATTTTTCTCTCCAGTAGTGTTAATCAGATTTCATTTATTTTTATAGCATGCCAGGCATTAGCATTACCCTCTAGACACCGGCCCCTTTCTATTTGTCCTTGGATAAGTTATCTGCTGTATTAGGATAACTTTCTTCCTCAAGATAAATGTTTCCCGATAAAACAATATTATTAACCTGTAGCAATTGCCATGTGAAATAAATGCAGTTGTCAAATCGGCTTGAAAGTAAGGAAGAATGGTAGCAGATTAAAAAACTTGTGGTGGTCTCTGCTTTTCTCAGATGCATTTAATCTTACTAACGATTGTGTATGATTGAATGGCAGAGAAGACACCTGCAAGTACACGCCACTGAGAAAAGACGCATGCGCATCTCCCATGGCCTCTGCTGTGTTTGGGGTGCTAATAACACGTTTCCCTCGCTTGAGTAATCCTGTTCACGTAGTTTCATCACCTGAGAGAGAGTTTAACTCGACTTCTTAATTGTTTTTTTTTTTCCCTACAGAAAGCAAGGTGCAAACATTTTAGTAGTTTTAATCTTTTGAAATTAAATGGGCTGTTCCAGCAATGACCAGAAGTCATCTCTAAATGTCTTTAAGAGAGAGAGAGCTCAACAGTTTGCATTGTTAATGACTTATTAATTCCCTACTGAAAGTGCACCTACTAAGTCATAGCAGCACATCATAGCCCAGAGTCAAGTCTGAACCACAGGCAGTGCTAACAGCGTAAGCAAGTAGAACCTCCACAGGGAAAGGGTCAGGTGGAGACTGACGGCACCTTGATGAACAAAATAAAGGAATGCTTGTGTCGTGAAATGACATCAATTTTGCCCCTAGTCATGCAGCTGGTAAACTGAATCCAGTTCATCAGCTCTTTGGTTCGGTTCTGTGCTTGTCTGTGTTTCTGCCTAAGCAGCCTGTGAACTTCAAAGAGGAATTAAAACTTTGATTTTTGGCTTCCTTCCCCTTCAGCGGTCCATGCAATGATGACATGCGCAACACGCACAATATATTGATTAAATGCAGGATTAAATAAGCTATCAGAACATGGAACCATGGCCAGGCTTCATTTTGGGTCCTATTTATGATATTTCTGGCAGCTTAGCAAGCAATTCTCCTGTAAAATGAGAACAATCACCTGGGATCCAGGAACCTATGCAGACTGTGAGAGAGTGATCGTCCCTCTGGGTTAGAGAGCTCTTTCTGTTATTCAGAGCACAGTGGAGACATGATAGATAACTAGCTAGCATGCCCTACTTATATAAGTATTCTTACCCCACTTGATTAGGAAGGCAATAACTTCAAAGAAGAAAAGGGTGGGGCTGGAAAAGAAAAAAAAGCCAAGTTTTTGAAGGCATGAGCGTAGTGATCTGGCAACAGCGTTGCATAACCTGGAAACATGTCAGTAACTTGGATGCCTATTTAATTAATTTGATGCAACATAGACCATCAAAGGTACAAACCATAGCATCAGTCTAGAGCTATTGTGTTAATATGGGGCTATGTTAATGTTAGTAAACAGAATAATAGTAGCTTCATGGTTATCTGATGATGCCATCTTGTTGGGGAATAAACCTGCCCTGTAAATAGAGGACTTCAGTTGTAAACTGAATATGGGGCTAAATTTGGGAAATGGGAAAATGGTTGTTTTTGTTTTTTTTTTTTCTTGGTGATTGGTAATATGAACACATTTGGCAACTGATTCTTCATTGTGAACCTATGAAATACTTATTCTTTAATTAACTGTAGATATTTGTACTTAGGATTTTGTTGCAGATCATGATCTTGTCACATTTAATATGTAATTTTTAGTGTATGCTTTTACTTAAAACTTCAAGAAACGGAACTGAGTTACCTATCCCAATACCAATAGGAGTGTCACCTAAGCCTTCTGTTGAAAAGCTTCTCTCCAGATAGAGTTATGACTTCGGACACAAGAAAAATGGCTGGGCGTCCCTTTGTAATCATCTAAATGTTTCTTAGAGCTTAAAATAAAAAAAGTAAAATTTTATCTTCAGCATTATCTACCTAGAAAATTTCTTTCTTGCCTAAAAGGACCTTGTCACCCTATACATTAAACTATAGAAGAACTGATGTCAGCAGTAGATTCATTTTTATGGGTGAAGTGAGTAGTCCAATTGTCAGTGAATGCGAAGGACCCATACCCCTTCAAGGAGGTCATAGTTTCAATCCAGGCCTCACTTGAACTCCTTCACTTTATATGCTATTTTACATATGGCCGCAGCTCTGGCTTGTAGGTTTGTTAGTCAAGAATAGTAGAACTAAGGGAAAAGACAAGTGTTCCCAACCATTGTTACACATGTTCATGATGAAAAAGAAAAACGGATGACAATGAAATCAGAGACACTGTCTAACAGGGGCCTCACCTCACTGCTTAGTGGTTCCATTTTGCTGTCTTAAATTTTTCTTTTTATATTCTGTCAATGAGGACTTTTTTAAAATATGAAAATTTAGGACCGTTCTTTAGGACTCTTATTGTGGTCCGATTGCTTGGTTGGGTCCCTTCCATTTTGGTTCTGAGAGAATGTGTCTCCTTCTGGTGGCAAGTAGGAACTGCTTCCTTGCCAGGTTAGCTGTTTATGAATTGTGCTCCAAGCTTAATTTGACAGACGTTACTTGCCAGCATGCCTTCCCCCCAGATTTACTTTTAATTGGAACTCTCGGCATACTCCATGAACATCTGATTTCAGAATGACCAGCTTTTTATTCTATCTGCTCTCTTGCCCTTCCTTTTCTCTTTTCTTTCCATTTTTTTCTCATTATTTCCCTTGATTTAAAAATCAGAAAGCAGATAAAGTTTAATTACAATGGGATGCTTTTCATATAATGGGTGTCAAAGTTTAAAGAATACATTTTCTAGGTAGTTTATTGAAGTCACCTAATCTGTTTGTTATCAAAATAATGCAAAACATCTTCAGGTACTTTCTATCAACTACTCTGATTGATCTTCTTAAGTCTAGACTTTTGTGAGAATTCTGTAAGTGAAGACTTCTTTAGCTAAGCTTATCTCCCCAATACATGGGCTTTATTGTGGCATTTGTCTTTCATAATTTTCTTTGAAAATGACTTCCCCTTCCTAATGTTGTAGGATTACAAAATGGGCTAATTGTTCAAACTGTGAATTAAGTGTTTTGAACATCAGAGAAGAACTGGCATTGGACCACTGCTTCTTAGTCAAATTGGTTATAGTTTTACTTCGAACAAAGCAGTTTGGCACATTTAAGTGTTTCAGAGATTGCCACGAAAACTCTTAGTCAGGCGCCTCTTCATGTCTTAGTTGTCTGTGCTGAACATGGCCAATAGGAACTTGGTATTAACATTATTATCCTTTTAAAATATATTAGCACCATGAGCCAAGTAAATAGGACAGACGAGAGATCTGGCTGCCATTAAGCTAAACGATATGCTTAGGCAATTGTTGACTTTCTTTGGGTGACAGAAATAAGTATCTGCTTCAAACTATTAAAGGTTTCTTTCAAAAACCAAACCAAAGGCAGGCACCATGAAACCCACAGGTGCTCTTTTCCAAAGCACCTTTGTCTGTGTGAAATGTGAAGTGAGTCCAGTTTGCAGGGTATATGCTCTGGCAGATGGCAGAGAAGCAATGCCCACACAGCCGTCGCGCCCAGAAAAAGTGCTCTTTATGAATACCACCAGGCAGTAGACAGACTGTCACCAACAGAGTCATTATCATGCCCCAGACAGAGTATCCTGATAACCCTGATTCCAGTGGAGCCAGCCATTTGGTGCCACTTCACGACTCAGTGTCTCCCTCGAGTTTAGAAAAGAACTTAGTTCATATTACCTCTGTAAACTTAATACCTGGCTGTATCACCTCACACCAACAGTACCAAATGCAAATGAGAGCTCTGCATTTTATAAAGAATGTTTCAGGAGAGACTGTCAAAGTGTTTTAAAATGAGCACTCTCCTTTTGGAGGGTAAACAAAGGCACAGCGAGGTTGGACTACAGTGTCTCATTGTTGACAGACCAACTTACTGAAAGTGACAAAATAAATAAACACAGACTTTGGAGGGTATGGTGACAAATGAGAGATATATGTAGAAAACTGTAGTTAACACAGAGAGAGGCAGCTGGGAGAGGGGGGGGGAACTTTGTCAGAGAAAGCATTTTCTCTAAAAAGACAAAAGAATCCATTTCCTTTTAAAAACGACTGTAGATATGCTAAACTTCATAGCTTATGAGTTCAATATTCAGTTTCTATTTACACTCAGAGCGTCGATTCACTTTATTATCTATTACTGAAGGAGAATGTTCTGACTCGCATGTGTTTGTGTCAAGTCAGAAAGGCTCAGCTTGGGAATTTACCTTCATCTCCATGTGAGGATGTTAAATAAACATCTCCCTTTCCTAATTAACTGAGTTCAATGCTTTCTAAGAGATACATTTTTGTCTGGTAAACAGAATTGATACAACATGGAGAAACTTAGAATAATGCTAATATTTGAAATTTAGAAACAAGGACAACAAAATTCTTTAGAGAGAGTAGTCTCACACTCCCAGAATTTAGTGAATCATTTAGATAAATTTGTATATTGAGATTATCACATATAACATAGAACTCTCTAAACTTGCTAGATATACTGAAAGAGAAAGGCTTGCCTGATGTTTAAGGATCTATACAACGTAGTTGAGAATTAATATGCTGTTCTTAAAAGGAAATGGGGAAGATTCTGATCTAAAAGCTAGAAGTATATCATTCCATTTCCTCTGGTTTCCCATAGCAGATTCTTACATTCTTTGATTCCCCAGTTAAATTGAAATTGAGATTATATTTATTCCACAATAGAAATCCTGGAGTTGGTTTGCTGGTCACATTTTTATTCTAGTCTCTTTTAGCTTCTTTCTTTCTGTTACATTCTTCGGTTAATGTACTTTCCTACAAAATAACACATCAATTGCATCATTAAGGAAATGATATATTTGGGAAATTAAGATCATGTCTTCCAAATATCTTCTTTAAAGACAATGGCCATTTTCAAATAGGAACACAATGCCTGTATTTGTCTTGCAAACATATCACAGACTCCCTGTGCTACAATCAGACAGGGTTTCATGCAACTCTGTGTTTTAGCATAAAGGATGTGAGGGGAGATACTGCTTTGTGTAAACCATAATACTCATTTCCAGGAATCCTGGATGTCAGACCGGCTGGGAATTGTTTTCGAAGGTGAACAAAGACATTTGACATTTTGAGATGAGCAGTAAAACAAAATGAGAACAAGTGAATATATGTTTGTATAGACATGTATGTGATGCATGTAATGTTTCATAGGGAAAAAAGAGTCAAAGAGAGAAGTATGGGGGAGAGAAAGGGAACCCCTCAGTCTGAGGAACGTGGACTTCTGGGCAACTACAAAAAGTAAGGGACTCTGGCTTCAGCATTTCAAGTCTTAACTAATAGGAAGAAGATGTGTTCTATTAAGAGTAATCAACTCTACTTGTACAGAACACAGAGAGAATGTCACTCAGTCTGGATACTTTGGACTGAAGGCATGAGTTTATCCTTAGTTAAAGGGTAAGTTGAAGGGAATTTTGTTTTGTATTTTCTTATTAATTCTTTGTCATCTGTCTGAGGAAAGAAATATTGATGCACATAGTTGGGCTGGGACTGTGAAAAGTGAATTTTATTTCATGTTAATAAGCGATATATGTAAGCATAAGCATGTAGATTTTGTGCAATATGTATACTATAACATATCATCCAAGCTGACCATCTAGCTTTATCAATGAAGTAATTATAAGGAAAAATGTATTATTATGTAAACAAAGCAGTGCTTAGCCTTGAGAACCAGTCTCTGAAAGGATGACTCGAGTCTTAGTTGAGCTCATGGTGAATATTTAGTGAGTAGATTGCTAGTAGTTTTGTTTATTCTCTAACTATTAACATTACTCTACAAAGAGTTAAATTGAAAACTTTTATCAAAACCAGAGTAACATGATCCACTATTAATAAAACTCAAGTACATGAGCCAAATCTATGCTCTTGTTTGCATCTCTAATGCAATTTACTCCCAAATATACTTTAATTTTCTAGATAAGTTGAAGTATCAGAATTCCGACTCATATTCAATAGCTGGATAAAAACAAGGAGTAAAGGTGATTAAGTGGTATTTCTACTTGAGAATCTGAGTTTGCCTTATAATGCTAAGTGATCACATTGCTTTCTTTTATTGCTTTTATGTTCCATTTATCATGGGATAAAAGAATATCTCTTGATTTTGAGTTATTCAGCTCAGAATTGCTTAAAGCAGGCAAAACAATTGCAGAGTAAGATAGAGAGCTCAGCTTGTTTATTGGATGGGAGAAGTTGAGAAAAAAGTAAAATGGCAACAACATTGAAGAATACATGCCAGGGCCTAGAACTCGTGACACTTCTAAGTTCCATAGTGTAGCTGCAAAACAAAGAATGACTAGAGTAAAAACTCCAGAGCTCCACTCAAAAAGAATGCATGCTTATAGTCAGTTTGAATACATTGTTGTATTTGTTTATTTTATGTGAATGTTTTGCCTGTATGTATGTATGTATGTATGTATGTATGTATGTATGTATGTATGTGTGTGTATGCATGTATGTATACAACATGTAGCTTGGTATACATAGAGGTCAGAATATGTTATAGGATCCCATAGAACTAGAGTTACAGATAGTTGTGAGCCACTATGTGGATACTAGCAATGGAATGCAGGTCCTCTGCAGAAACAAGTGGTCTTTTCTACTGAATCTTCTCTGTGGAACTCTAAAGAATATGTCATTACTATGAAGACTCAGAACAAATTCACTCTGTATCTTTTATTTACTGTTTGACATGTAGGAGGTAGCCATTCTCAATATTTAAAATGCATCATTCTCTGAGGTTGAGAAAATGGTTCAGTCTGTAAAGTCTTTCTCTCGATCAGGAAGACCTCAGTGCAGTCCCCAGTACTCATCTGATGCACTTGGTACCATGGTGTATTCTTGTAACCCCAGCAATGAGATGGAAGGGGGACAGGTAGATTTCTGGCTTTTATTTGTCAGGCTGCCTACCTATATCTGTGAGCTTCAGTTTCAGTGAGATGCCATGCCTCAAAAATATGATGAACAGTGATTAATCAATACACCCAGCATTGACTTTGGCCAGAACATACATACACACAAACATGCATGTTCTTGCGCTCATGTACGTAGGAACACATGCATATACCATGTGCATATCCCTACATGGCTAACTCAATCAGCAAATCGATTTTAACAATTGATGCTTAAAATACCTTGCAACAATGACATTTTGAGATAACTTTTCCTTCTCTGCTTTATATGATATGTCTTTCATTAACATTGAATAATAGCTTTCAACTTAAAATGAAAATTAGTTTTCCATCACTACCTATATTTCAGTAGTGCAATAGCATATAACCATGCATTTTGATCTGAAAACTGCAGTGACTGGATTCACATGGCTTAGGCTCAAGTTAACCACCACATCCTCTTTACAGCTAAAAATAGCCCATATCTTTCCAAATGGGTACCAAACCTTCTGATTTCTTAGAACCTGTTTTTCCCCATACTTAAATTTGAAGCCACCCACCTGGTTTAGGTATTTTTTGAGATAGAGAGGAGGGGTAAAAGGCAGTATTCTGCAGAATATTCACTTGCCTTCCCTGGTTACCAAAGTTCCATTACTTCCATTACAAAGTGACTTTGATGTGCTTAGGGGTGAGAGGGCAAAGGAACCAAAGTCAGAGTAGGTTTGAACGTGTGGGGTATGACATTAATTTGCACTTGAATAATCATTTCTGGATATGCATACAGGATATCAGCATATCTGCTTCAAACATGGGGAAAATCCCCAAAAGTCAGTCAACTCATTGCTCTACATGGTTTAAACCACAGACTCAATTTTTTTAAACTAAGTTCATTATTGCTGTGTGTAACGCAGACATCAGTTGACTTTACTACAGAAGTGTAAACGTTGCACAAACCGAAAGAGGTAATGATCTTAATGTGATCCCAATGGAAAAACCATGATTTCTACAAAGTGTTTTCCTCCTTGTTACAATAAAGAAGGATCATGTGTCCAGTATATTCAGCTTCCCCAAATAGTAGCATCTTGCAAACTAGCAGGACAATGACACAGCCAAGAGAGATGCAGAACAGTTCCTTTACTGTACAGTTCTTTTCTGTTGGCCTGCTTATAGCCACACCCACTTCCAGCTTGTCTCCATCCCCACACTAACCCTTAGCAACCTCTAATCTACTGCATTTCCATACTTCTTTCATTTCAGGAATGGCATATAGTAGAATCATATTGTGTGGCTTCTGAAGTTCATTTTAGGGTTTTGGTGGATCAAAGTATATGCCCTTTTATTGCCAAATAATGATCCATGGCAAATGTTTAATCTCAACCCGCTGAGGAAAATTGAGTTGTTTTCAGTTTTTTTGACTCTTACAGATAAAGGTGTTATGCACAGGCATTTCTGTGGAATGACAGACACCTCAGTTACACCCTTCAGTGTGCATTGCTGGCCTGTAAGAAAGATACATGTAGAAGTGATTGAGAAACCATGAAGCTTAGCTGTTATGCAAGTGCAAATGAAACCAAGAAATGTCAATAAGGTGAATAAAACTGAGCACTTTAAGTACAGCTTCCCAGTGAGCTGTACTTAAACAATTCTTCCCAACAAGCAGAATTCTGCCCTGTTGTTTTGTTATTCAAGCTCTAAAGTGATCCATTTAGTGTCATGTTTTTTTTTTCTTATTTTTGCATCTTTATTTGCTGATTTGACTTTCTCCAGTAGCTGTAAAAGAAAAGAGAGATACAGTGCTGTGTGGTATTCGTACACATGGGCAGCTCTGAGGTCCCTTATCAAAGGAACATTTGTTGGATGAGTTTTGTTCAAGCCTTAGTTCTAGGTCTTTTGGCCATAAATGTAGGGTTACTTCTTAATCAACAATATATGTTATGTGAGGAGTCACAGCATAGGAGCACACTTAAAACACAACCGTGCAATAAACTGGTTAATAAAATGTAAGCAGAGACTTCTATGGACTTGCCCAGCATTTTCCTGTGAGAAATGTGTAGATGTTCTCCAATCCAGAATCTACAGCTATTTCAGAGACTATAACCACCCCACACAAATAAGAACAGTTATATTCTGTTACATGACAGATATTTCACAAACTATAACCACCATGAACAAACTAAGAACCATTATATTCTGTTACATAAGGTAATCATGGAGAGTGACAATATTAAAAAAGAAAAAAAGAAAAAAAAAAGCCTCCCAATAAACCAAAACCCAAGTCTCTCTCCACAAATTATCTTTCTCCATGAGGTACTGCTCCATCATCTAGTACATAATGTGAGAGTGAACACACATCCCAGAGTTGGGAAGTAAATGGTTTTCTTCTACTTGAAGGCAATAGGAAACCATCCAATGAAAAATGTCAAGGTAGAATTTTTATTTTTGAAGATTATTTGGGTATATATAGAAATGAATTGGTGAATGCATATGAAAAAAACTGCTAAGAACAGAAATAAGGAGACGGTTAGTCATCTAGACATGTAATTCAGTCATAAGTGTTTGAACTCACGAGTGGATTATAGCAGTCTATAGTGGATGGATGTTCTAGGATTTCATAACTTAGATGTCCAGAATAAGCAATAAGACTCTTCTCACTGTATTGTAGTTCTGTCAATTTTCAAGAGGGCAGGTGAAGAAATCTTTAATGCAAATACAAAATTGATTGCCTCTATTTTTATGATATATTTGAGACCCGTATATGGAAGTGTAACAGCTATTTGGATATTTTGTCTAACTATCAGAAAGGAATGAAATCATGTGGATGGATGGACCTTTGCCTGCAGATGTTAATAACAAAATGAAGTGCAGAAATCATCACATAGTTTTAGACATTTAGTTAATCACTTCATTGGCTATGCAGTTAGTCATGTGAATCTCAAGAATAGCTATCTCAAATTTTTAGCTTACATATGACTTCTAAACAAAGAATCTTTTAGAAATAGATTTCAACAGCACATGATATTTAGTATTAAGGCCAGAACCACACCCTAAATATAAGCATTTGGATTTGTTTTTTTTTTTTTTTTTTACCTTGGGCAAAATATAATGATCTATTTTCAAATAATGTGTGTGTTCGTGTGTGTGTGTGTGTGTGTGTGTGTGTGTGTGTGTAAGGATTGAGTTTTTAAGCATGTATTAAAGGCTCAGAGGACTTATAGACATCAAATGATTTTTTTCAAAATAACAACATAGTGATTGAAGTGTAAATGAATCATGAAATATATGGATTAAATATGCCTGAGTTTATTACACATAATTAAAATTTAAGACCTTGCTCGGGGCAAAGAATGACTGAAGTTTTCTATGGAACTCCAACACCTGGAAACATAGATGTTGTATTACCAAACTCTTCTATGGGCTGAGATATCTATAAATCCCACTGCTTATTTTCCTATACAAATATTTAAATGCTTTAAAGGTGTTTAGGAAAAAATAACTTGTCTTGTATATCCAAATAAACTCGGGTTTGCTTAGAGATACGAAAAATATTGAAGAAGATAGTTTGATGTAGTTCACTGGCAGAGTGTGTGTCTGCCACATGCAAGTCCCAAGGTTTAAACTAAAGCAATGCAAACATAAATTAAGAATAATTGGCCTGTTTGATGTTCTTTAGTTATAAATAATTAGCTAAGCCATACAGGAGATTATGTGTGACTTTTTGAAGAAATGCTAAGGTCAAACCTCAAAATATATGGCAAATAAAACAAAATTTAAGAATTATTGTAGATTATGTTATCTCTCAGGTCTACAGTATATGGATGAAGCCACATAAAAAGACTCTTTCTTCATCTTGGACTTCATGAATACTTATAGCATTGAGACAACTACACTTAGTTAGTCAAGTCATGTACAACCTTTGTAATAACTCCAGTCTTTGTTTTCTCCTGAGAGTGCACCTCGGCCATGCACACATTTAAAAACAATCAATGTTAAGCAACCAGTGTAACTTGGAAGCTGTGGCTTCACTGCAAAGATTTTGACTACATTACAGTAGACAAAATCATGATGTTGCTATTGTCTGCTGCATGGGCAGTAGGTATTTTGCTTGTTTGAATTTGTTCAAATAAATGAGGTTCTGACTATTGCGCTCATTATCACTTAGAAAATTTTTTTAAAAAGTGTATTTTCATGATAATCTCCAACAATATTTCCATGATAATTTCCAACAATATTTTTTATTACTTAATACCCATATATTATGAAGTTTTTCAGTAATTTGAGGAAGAGTCTTGCTATACAGTTCTAGCTGACCTAGAACTCACTATTCAGAGACTGAGCTGGCCTTGAATTTATGGATGATTCCACAACTTCTGCCTCCTCAGTGCAGGGATAAGAGGCTCTTACCATTATGCCTCACTTAATCACATAGATTTCGATCATAAGTTGTAACTTATTTTGGATACTTGACTGAAATGTAAGAATAAGACTACTGGCCAAATATATTTCAGGACTATAATTCTGTACTTGTTTTATGCTAGCAAAAGAATTAAGTGGCATCCTGTAAAGTAAAACAAGAGAACAACAAAATCCATCGTTCAGGCTTGCAAGGTATCACAGTTGGTTGCTCTGCCTGATGACCTAAATATTAATCCCAGAACTGATAATGTAGGAGGGGGATCTATTTTCACCAACTTGTTCTATGACTTCCACATGCACATATGTGCACCTCCCCACACACCAAATAAATACATGTAAATTAATATAAAATTATTCTCTCTTATTTATAATACACAGAGTCTATTTTTGTATTTTGAGTAATAAATTAAATAATATCTGTATTTTCTGCTATATTCTTTATCTTGAAAGATTCATGAGTTCTCAGGTGTAACTCCATAGATTCATCAGGTACTTGAATAGACTCAGTCTATTAATAGGCAGACTACGTAGCAGATCTTTAAAGGGATAGCTAAGATGATTAGGGAAACAAAGATGTTTACTAAATGTCCATTTCATGTACTAGCCAATTTTTCCACTTGATCTAGATGTAAATGATAATATTGGGAGAGAGGAATTATAATCTCTTTTTTCAAAGGAACTGATCCTGACTAATGGTAGGTAGATTGTCTGAGGTCCTGGCTGGGAACATTATGTGGATTCCATCTGTTATTTTGTACTGCAAAGATAGCATACCCTGTGTTCTCTCTTAAAGCATATTTAATTACTTCCCTAACAATAATGTCTCATAACCTTTAAATAATTTGGATAAGGACACAACTAGTTTATCTTGACTTATAGGGCTTTGCATAATTTGTAGCCTGGTTTGATGTCATAAAATTGCTTAAGGTTTCCCGAGCAGGGATAGGGATGTAGCTTAGCAATATATAAAGCACTTACATGATATTGTAAGACCTTTCACTCACTCTTTACATCAGAAGAAAATGTAGCAATAAAATAGATGCATGAGTTAGAGTGTCAATAAGAGAAAGAAAAATGAGGATGTGATTGCTTATGTGGAAATATTATTGTGATAATATAATAATCTCCAGAGGTAATTATCCTGTTAGGCTCAACTGGAAACAAGCTCCCCTGTCCTCAACACATGTACATTCTCACACTCCAAAAGGAGAGAGTGCATGTGTTTGTATGAGAGTATGCATGTGTGTGTGTGTGGCAAGGGAAACACTCCCACTTATTTGTGTGTGGCAAGGGAAACACTCCCACTTATTTTGAGGTCCATCCCAACTAATCATCAGAATAGGTCCTAATCTCAAAGTACTGTTTACAATTCTAAATAGTGTTTCTTTTCACCCATTTACTTTGGGTATCAAATTCTACTTCAGTTTTAAAATTTACATTTGACTGGGTACTTTAGGGGGTATTTTATATAGAAAAAAGTCTTATGAAGATGCCTCGGGAGAACTTCAGATGGCATGTGGAGAACACTGTAATTTAGTCAGAAAGCGAAGCTTGTGGCTTATGAGAAAAGAATTCGGTGGTAAATCTTTTGTGAAGGAAAAGAAGTGTGGGAACCAAATGCTGTGCCTTTTAATCTGGGTAGCAATTGATTTCAGTGAAGTTTTCACTTTCTGGGTAGCCGGAGCCTTTTCTCCTCCTCACTTTCCACTGACTTAGGGTCTGGCTTTGTCTTTCTCAGCCTTTTATGGAATTCCTTCAAGATGCTCATAGTGGTTTAAATAATGAGTTTTACAGCAAGCTTAAATAAAAATGAAAAGCATCTCTTTAACTTTTGCTTCCTTAAAGGAGAATGGTGTAATGGATAAGAGACAGACAGAGGACTCAGCTATATCAGGCTCCTGTCAGCTGTCTCCTGAGAGGCTCTGCCAGTGCCTGACAAATACAGAGGTGGATACTCACAGTCATCCATTGGACTGAGCACAGGGTCCCTCATATAGAAGCTAGAGAAAGGACTCAAGGAGCTGAAGGAGTTTGCAGTCTCATAGGACGAACAACATTATGAACTAACCAGTATCTCCAGAGCTTCCAGGGACTAAACCACCAACCAAAGAGTACACAAGGAGGGACTCAAGGTTCCAGTCACACGTGTAGCAGAGGATGGCCTTGTGATACATTAATGAGACGAGAGGCCCTTGGCCTTGTGAAGGCTAGATGCCCCAGTGTAGAGGAATGCCAGGACTTGGAAGCAGGAGTGAGTTCGTGAGCAGAGGGCTTGGGGATGGGTTAGTGGGGTTTTTGGAGGGGAAATGAGTAAAGGGGATAAAATTTGAAATGTAAATAAAGAAAATATCTTAAAAAAACCCAAAACCCAAAACTTCATAAGTCCTTAGCTACTGCTTCAGCACCATCGCAGCCTGTGTGTTGCCATGTTTCCTTCCATGAATTCTCCTTCTGAAACTATACACCAGCCCCTCAATTAAATGCATAATAATAATAATAATAATAATAATAATAATAATAATAATAATAATAATAATAATAATAATAGATAGAGGGAGGAAAGGAGAGTCAGGGAAAACATGAAGGTGTACACATGGTATGGTTACAGGATAAATGTGTCAGTCTTTACTACGTTTCAGGTGTATTTGTTTTCAGCCAGGACATTTCTGTGTAGTCTTAACTGGCTTGAACTCGCAGGATAACCCCTGCTGTCTTTCTGCCTCAATGTCCCTCATGGCATGCTGGGACTAGAGGTTTGTACAACAAAGCATGACTTACTATCTCTCTTGTGCAAAAGGCCCATTAATCAGGGAATCCTAGTCACCTAGAAACTTGGGCTATTTTATACCTTGAATAACATGTGAGTAAATGCACTGAGACTGGGTCCTGAAGTCTTACCAACCCAGACACAGAGTTTCCTCTTAGGGGTTTCTGTTGATCACAAACATAACAAGATGGATGGACCCGGAAGGAGCCCCCTGAAATGAAACTTTTCTCTCTTTGTACATACATGTTCTCTATTCCTTATCAAACATTGAAATTCACCAATCAAACTACAGCAGGGCAAATAGCAAAAAAGGTAGCATGTAATTTGAATTCACAGAGGTATCCATGTGGGAGAAGAACAATCAGAGAGGCCCAGATGTTTTTCTTGGTGGTTTTTGCTTTTCTCCATAGCCTTCCTAAAACTGTTTCAAGCTGCTATTAGAAACGCCACAGAGTCAGAAGGGAACGGAAACTTCCGCCCAATGACACCACCAGAATGTAATTTTATTCATTTATACCTTAACAGGCAAACAAGCTGAGCCACTTCACACAGCAACGGGCGGCCACAGTACAATCCAGAAGCAGTTAACTAGTTGTGGTGATAAACACCTGTCATTCCAATGCTCAGACATCAGAGGCCAAAGGGATCGTGAGTTTTGGGCCACCCTCCATAGTGAGATAGTAAGGCCCTATGTCAAAAAAGAAGTGATCGACACTTAGCCATGGAGTACACTTTAAGACTTTCACTTCCTCTGTTGATAGCACGCTTTGACATGGACAGTCTAGAATGATGTGTGATCTTCATGAAAAACTGGAATTTAATGCAGCCCAAAGGCTTGCAGTACCACATGAAATTCTCTGAGATGTGATACTCGGTTATATCTGTGATATTCTTTGCCGAGAGCAATAATGGCAAGCAAATAAATCAAGGTATCTGCTTGAAGATATGTGGAGGGCATTCATTGGCACATAGCTCTGTTTGGAAGGTACCAACTTCAGGCTGCTGGGCAACATAGCTATACTTTTTGAAGCTGAATACACAGAGAAAACTTCTGGGGTTCATAGGGTCTGCTCTAGGAGGACTGCTGATTCTGTCTTTAATATGCTTCTGTTTTAAGATGCTGTGGTGTTACCGGTCCAGGGACATTTAGAAATCTGGTCTTAACATGACACAATGGAATGTCTCCAAGGAGAGTGGAGTAAAGACATAGTTTTGAATTGAAGAAAAATTATGGCAAATTGACACAGAAAATACATGCTGAATAACCACCACAATTAAGCCAAGCCAAGACACAAACCAGTAAGTCACTCACAAATTGATGGCCACCCCATCTCCTTTTATTCATGCAGGTAAACCTTATTGTTTCTCAACTTATTTATCTGTAGAGACTCTTGGATGGATAGAAATGTCAGTAAAATATCAAAAGCATGCTGATGCTAATTGTGAATATATGTGCCTACAGACACATGTTTATTTCTATGCCTGTAACAGATACTCTCCTAGTAAATAGGAGTTAGATTTCAGAAAAGCCCATTGAGAAAATGTGCAATAACCTTCTAATGCAATATGATGCATACATACTCATTGAATATTTATTCCACCTGTGCACAGTCATGTGAGGATAGATCCAAACATAATTGATTGCAATGAAAATGGATTCTCATCGATGCTACATTGAATGTTTTCACTTTTTAAATGTGTGTTTTCCCATGCATTTGCAGAGACTATTTGAACACAACTAGATTACACACATTTTATTACAGCTGTAACAAACTGATCTTTCTTATAGGCATGGCAATTTCTTGTATAAAATTTATCTCTATAATTTCGTCAATGTCTGAAAGTATTCATTTTGCCATTTCAACTCGTAATTTTTGTGTAAGATTTTTTTCTGCTATTTTTGACTTTTAATTTTTCCTTGGGCCAAGCAATGTGGCTCACTACTATAGTTATAAGAGAGGGAGGCAGGGCATTGTGGTGATTTTGAAGCAGGTCTGGTGAATAGTTATACTGTATACCAAAATATAAATAAGTAAATAAATTATTATTTTCCCTGGTGTTTAGGTTTTAATAAACAATTTAATTCAGTCTAATCCTTTCTAGTTAAAAAAAAATTTCAATGTGTTTAGGCAATGTAGATAGAGCTTTTAATATGTAATTGCTGCTACATGAAGGTATTTATCCTAAAAACACCAAGTTTTAGTAACATACAACTCCAAGAATGGGAAAGTGTGCTTAGACTCAGTTATAGACCCAAGCCAGCTGAATGAATTTCCTTTTCATCCTGACTACTTATGAATGTAAACACTTGCATTCTGAAAGCCTTAGGCAATCCACAGAAATTTAGGGATAATCCTTAAATCTGTTGTCGGTTATTTAAAACTGGAAGGCCGCCCGAGTACGGTAGAGCACACCTGTAATCTCAGTGCTCGGAAAGTGAGGATCAGAGTTTAAGGAGAATCTCAGCTACCCCACAGGTTACAGACCACCCTTAGCTACAGCAGGATCTTGCACAATAAAAAAAATGCATCAGAGGAATGAAGAAAAGAAGAAGAAAAGGCAGAAGGAAGGAGGGACCCCCCATTTCTACAAAAAGGAAAAACAAAACAAAACACCCTGAATATTCTTATCCAGCATTAGAAGAACAAACTATATGATATTATTTCAATATCTTTATTCAGAGAAAAACATTTCTGCAAAGGAAAAAATGCTAACTTAGGATGTAGAGAACCTTACTATCTAACCAGATTATATTTTACAAAATAGCTACTGTCCTTAGAACTCAGGAGAAGGTTGAAGTCTGCAGACAGGAAAGATGGCATGGTCCCCCGTGCTTTTCATCAAAGGGAGCAGCAACTAACAAGTACAAGGGATACACAGACACTCCATGGATAAATGTGACGGCTGCAACAAGAAACTAAACATTGGGAGAGAGTTTCTAATCTTTAGGATTTTATAAAATAATTGAATACTAAGTGGGAGATAGTAAATGTATTACAATCACAAATTAATCACAGATGATGAAAAGAAGTAGAAAGAAGTGCCCCCCCCCAATTAAATAATTTTAAAGAAGAAAAATGCAGTTCTCACTAATGTATAATTGCACATTAATGCAATCTTTACACTTTGCGGTCAGTGGGTGTACATGATTACCACAAGCCAGATTTGAAAAATCCTTTATATATATAGACAAGGATCAAGTTGACAGACCCGATACTGACTAGGAATGTAAGGTAGTTCAGAGATGTTGGAATATGAAAAAAATAAAACAATTTTACATCCTTCCTGTATTATTAGAGGAAATAGTTCATATACACTTAACAAGAAATGAGGATTTCTTTTCACTTTGGGCTGAATAACTTTTTGTTGCTGTTTTTGTCAAGATAAAAAAAAATCATTTTTTTTCTCCTCTATGTTTCTGTTTTTTTGAGACAAGTAATAACACACGGTCTAGTCCAAGTCAGCCTGAACCTCAGCATCAAATCATTCTCTATCCACATGTCTCTGTCTCTCTGTCTCTCTCTCCCTTCCTCCTCCTTCCTTCCTTCCTTACTTCCTCCCTCCCTCCCATCCACTCTCTCTCTTTCTCCCTCCCTTCTTTTTTCTTTCTTTCTTCTTCTTCTTCTTTTTTTTTTTTTTTTTTTTTTTTTGGCTTTTTTGAGACAGGGTTTCTCTTTCTCTGTATAGCTCTGGCCGTCCTGGAACTCACTCTGTAGACCAGGCTGGCCTCGAACTCAGAAATTCTCCTGCCTCTGCATCTCAAGTGCTGGGATTAAAGGTGTGTGCCACCACCGCCTGGCTTCTACCTTTCTTCCCCAATCCCTCTTACCTCTTCTGTGTACTGTGAAAGAATTTAAAATAATAATAAAAAAAAGAGTTGTGACATTTTCCCATTCAGCCCCTAAGGTGAGATGTGAAAGACACACCAGTGTGCTGCACTAAAACAATCTCAGCCGTGATTCCACTTCCTGCTGTGCAGAAGTTCACCCCACTACATCTGCCTGATTCTCTCTTTTGTCTCCTTTTCTTTAAATGCTCTATCAATGTTGGCTTTCCCTGACACCAATTCTGAGACCAGAGCCTCTTTGATACTGCCAGGCACCCAGTCACTGAAGGACTTTGCTTATTATTTTACAATTATACCAACTCAAATGTCTGAGTCTCCAATTTTTCAAAGGACAACAGCAGGACCTGTCTCTAGAGATCGCACTGACATTTAGAAAACCTGACAGACTTAGACCATGAGCAGAGTGGAAAACATTACCTCTACTTTAGAATACATCAACAGCTATGTTCCCAGGAACTGAACTGAAAGAGGGTTTTAACCAAGATTTTGAGACAATTTCCTAAGTCGTGTGTATTATTTAAATTATGAAAAACGAGAGTAAAATGCAGGAATTTTTATTGAACTCTGCCATAGATCTTCCAAATTTCTATATTTTATTGTTTAGTATTGTTTGACTAAATTGACACATTCATCTAGTCAGTTGAAATACACATTGCTTTGAGAGAATATCTTCAGGCAAATTTTACTTGGAAGTTGCTTGATATAGTTTACAAGGGTGTGTGTGTGTGTGTGTGTGTGTGTGTGTGTGTGTGTATGTGTGCCTTGTCTGTGTCCAGTTAGACCTCCAAGTGTGCTCATAAAAGTACAGACAACAGAGGTGGATCAAAGCACCCTAAGTGTCAATCAAGTGAAGAAATCAGAGGCAGAAATTAAATTTCCTCCTTAACTTATATTATGTCCTGAATTTCAAGACTATAATCTGAAACCAGGTGTTGTGGTGGATGCCTATAATTCCAGCGCTGTTGAGGCTGAGGCAGGAGGACTCTGAGCCCCGGAGTGCCAAAACTGTGTAGCTAGACTACCTCAAAGATTACGAAGGACAATAATTTGACAATGTTCTTGAAAAAAATCTTTATATCTGCTGGATATGTTAAATATGATCAAGTTCAAATCATTTATGTACTAAAAATCTCCAAATTACTTTTTAATAGTTTATTATATTATTTTCTTCTCTTAGTTTGTAAGTCATCAAAAAGCTCAAATCAGCAACTATTTTTCTGAGTCTAATTTAGCAATAAAAGAGAAAGAACAGAAACTGGTACTGTATATGGATTTTCCTGAAAGGTTTTTCAGTATTTGACAGATCATATAAGGAGTTTCAGAAAGAATCTTGATTCTTGTTTATGATGAATTGCACTTTCTTTCTGTTTTTTAAATGGTTTGATTAGGTTTCTTTGGTTTGCGTGTCTTGAAAGTCCACTTGGTTTTCACATACTTAATTTTTCTTGGCTGTGGCATTACTTGAAAAGAAAGTGTCTTTTAAGAATTAATAGGAACTCCATTACATGTCAGTTATACTTTCATGATTTTGTTGTTTATGATTTTCATGAGATTGGTAGATTTACCAACTGACTCTGTCTTCAACTCTACTCCCACGACTGACCAAGGAAAGTAAATATTTTAAGACACATGAAGATGGTACTGTAGAAGCGTGTATATAAAATCATCAGCTTAGCCCGTTCTATTTCTCCTTTGATCTTCTGTCATGTCAGTTCATCTTTTATCATTAGAAGAGTTTGATTGAACATAGATATATGATCAAGATTTTCAGAACGTGACAAAAAACGGATCAAATGTTGTGACACATCTAGAATCTCAGAGCTCTGATGCTACGAGGACAATAAGTTTCAGGTCAGTTTGGGCTACATAACAAGACCTTGTCTCAAAAGAAATGGGGGGAAGGGGATGGGAAACAAATGAACAAGAAACTTTGTAGCTTAAGGAAATAAGTATATATATATATACACATATATATATGTATATATATATATTTCCAAGTATTTGTCACAATTTTTATGCTTAGGTCATTCTTCATGTATTTGCAAATAAATATGGAATTTGGGATGTTATTGCCTAATTAAAGCATAAAATTTAAAAATCTTGCTGTTGTAGGGAATACTCCATTAAATATTGAACATACAGCATTTGGAAAGGAAGAACTCATGAAAGTCTCTGGAATTGTGTGTTCTGTGTTCTGTGACTAGAATAAGCAGTTCATTTTCAGAACAGGCATGTACTCTGCCTTCAGCTATTTAGAGGAATTCATAATGTATAGAAAATAAATAAAAGTATTTAATTAAGAAATGCATCTTAAGGACTTGAACATCAGTGAAATCTAATATTTTTTCAAAATCCTGAATTAACACAGACCCCCTAAGTGAGTCCTGGTCCTCACTAGACCACAAAGACTGGTTTTTAAATAACAATTACTGTTGTCTGTGAGATAATTGCTTAAAAGTTCAGCACATCTTTCCCACTGCTTAGGAGTTATCAAAGCACAATTTACATGCATCACCTATATAAAGTGTTTTACTCTATACTACAAATAAGCCAGCAGTCTCCCTTTAGGATAAGTGTGACTGAGTTTACCTCATTTTGTTTTTCTTCAATTTTCCTTTCTTCACCTAAATCATGTCATTTTTCATAGCATCGATATTACCAAACACATTAGTAAACACAGATGAAAATTCCAGACTCAATAACAAGAAGATCATTTAAGAATATTATACACTTACTAGAATATTATTTCTATGGGTTTTGATGTTGGCTTTTGCACTAGAAAATGCACCAGTTAGTGAGAAACAGCTTGTTCTGAGCTTTGTGTTGCTACAATTCTTTCTATGTTTATTCTCCAAACTTTCACTGTTGATAAGAAAATACTCAGCGACTTCCCACATGGGTATTCTAGAGCTTGTTTTTTTGATCTTTTCCATTGTCTTCACTGATTGGTATTGTCTTATTAAAGTTGGGCCAGTAAGGATTTGCTTTCCATTGGAGGTTTTGTTCCTTCACTCAGGTATTAGGCAGTTACCATTCTTAGGGGCAAGTAAATAGAGGAATCTTATCTCATTCTACATGGAAATAACATATATTAACTACCGAAGCCGTATAAAATATGTTTAGAAATGCGATATATTCTATTTTCAAAAGTCTCTATGGTGCCTATAACATTCAAAATAACTTTTCTCTCCTCTGCTCACTGTTTTTTTTTTTTTTTTTTTTGTTATTTCTTTTTTTTTTAAAGTGACATGGGCTGTGTCGTTTATCAGTGAAGTGCTTGTTTTGGAAATATAACCTGAATCTGATCCCTTGAACCCAGGGGCAACCATTGGCGATAGTGGCACATACAGAAAGTCCCACTGCTAAGCATGAGACAAGCAGATCTCTTGAGCTTTTTGGCCAGCCAAACAAACATACATGGTGAATTCCAGTGAGAAAGTCTGCCCGCCCAAAGCAAGGTAGACTGCATCATCTTGATGAAAGACAGTTGAGTGTGTGTGTGTATGTGTGTGTGTGTGTGTGTGTGTGTGTATGTATATATATATAAAATTATATACAAACATATACACAAAAAGATTAAAAGAACAATGTTGATCCAAATATAATAAAAACAGTTTATATTAAATTTTATTAATATAAAAACCAATATTTAGGCAAAATTATATTGAAGTCAAATAATTTATATTAATCTAAAATAATTTATCCATTCCATAATATTTCATACATATTGCTGTATCATTAATAGAAATAAAACAATTAGAGTATTTATAGTCATACCATTGGACATTCTCCTTGACTAGATAACATTAGTGTTCATATTATCTGTGGTCTCTGATCTTATATCACATTTTTAGGTATTTGCATTTGGATACTTCATTTCTTCTAATCTTGTTAAGTTGAAATATTTTCCTGTTCCTCTATGATTCACCATGTTTATATACTTTCAAGTCGCTATTACTTTCAAATACAAGTCACTTTTAATTTATAGAGATGAAATAAATCAGGAAATAGCATAAAAATATGTCTTTTCCAACTTCTTTGCATAGCTGAAAAATACTTGAATTTACCTCTAACAGTGTGCACAGAGCTCATCTCTGCGTAGAATTCAGACATTTGCTATGTGTTCTGAGGTCTGGAAATGACAGAGCGTGGAGGAGTGTGATAAGCCATTGTGAAACCTAAAATATACTGTATAGGACCACAAGCATTTTCATTTACTCATTGGTGACAAAGCCCCACAAAAATCATTTGCCTGTTAATAAAACTCATCCTTTTCAATGTGTGTTTCTGTCTGCGTTCCCTTGCCAACTGGAAAAGGTTGAAGTATCTCCTTTAAAGTGATTTGTTCTGTGGTATGCTGGATCACACAAAAGGTTAAAAACATTAAGTCAATCATTCAAAGGGAAGAGAATGAGCAGATATAGGTAATTGTGTTTGAAGGATAAAAAATAAAAAAAATCCCCCTTTAAAACCCGGGAGCTGTCCTGAGGTGGTTGGTGGGTCCCATTGCTTAAAGAATGTGCCAGTCTTCGACCCACCGCTGACTAGAACGGCTTCCCAATGCAAATAACCTGGAGTGACCGCTGAGTGAGTTACTCCACTCAGTTGTCTTCCACGTTGAATACAGTGTACTGACAGCTGAAGAGTGTAGACTTTGGTTAAGCAAGAGACAATGGCATGTACGTTCACGGAATCTCTTTGAATCTCTTCTTTTTTCCCTGAGTAGATGAATTCCTGTCTAAACCCTCACTTCTGCTAGTTCGGTGAACATAAATGTTCTTATGACTGAAGGGTTCGCTTGGGACCCGATGCCTTTCTCACCAATGAAGTTTGGACAGCCCAATCATTCCTAAAAGCACTTGTTTGGTTTCCTGGTGACCATCACTATTTTTACATTTTTATTTTCTGTTACTGAATAAAGGGGTCTCTGTTTTGGAGATAACTTCTCAGAACAGCAACAAGAAAACCACAACAACGCGAAGTAAATGAATTTTGGTCAGGAAGTAAAGCATTTGGAAGAGGGAAATGTAAAAGATAGCATTGTCAGACTATCCACTCCCTGGGGACTTGTTCTCTTCATTGTCTTTCTATGGGAGACCTGTGGGCAGAAATGAACCAGGAAATGATTGACTCTAAACTTCAAAAATATGAGGGTGTACAGTTGATACTTTCCACTATGTCATTCAACTGACCCTTGTGTTTGCTCTTTATCTTCCCTCAATTAGTGTCTCCAGTGTGGCTTTAATAAAAATAAAAGTGTGGGCAGTTCAATGCTCTGAAATGGATCAAATTAGATTTTTATTATGTGGGCGAGCTACAAACACAAAGGAAGTATTTTTCTTTTTCTTCTGTACAATTCACCTATTTGATTAAAAAAAAAAAAAACCACACACATCCTCCTTCAGGAGAATGGAAAATGGTTTTTGTTTTGCAAACATTTTAATTAAAATTTTCAAATGTTTATTTATTAACTTCATTACAAGTATTAACTCATCGTAGATAATAATACCCCAGTTGTCACATACTTTCTGAAGACTCCAATCATTTAAAAAGAGTTTCATTTCCCTTGAAGCCTCCGTTTTCCTTTCCTGGGTACTGTGATGGAAATCAAACAGAACTGATATTTTCTTAGAATAACCAACAGTTTTTTAAGCCCTTAATTGTTTGGTAACTATAGTGACTTACCTGACTCAGTAGTGAGCACAGAAATTTGCCAAAACAAGATTTTTAGCTGTGTAGCCTGTCTTCACGGCCAAACATATGTTAGATAAAATGATTATTGATGGGGAATTTCTTCATATAGATGTGCATTAAATATTGTAATGGATATTCATGGAACAATTTAATAAACCTTGAGACCCTCCTACAGTTAATAGTAAGAACAAAATGAAGGTCTGGAAGCATGGCAGAGTTGAAATGAAACAGAGAAAAACAAAAGCATAGGGCAGTACATAGCTATTTATATTTTGTGATTTGACAAATTAGATATGAATATGTGGTGACTTTGTAACTCTGGGGACAGAGGATTTTAGCTTACAACATCACTACATAACATACAAGATACTATTATGTGATTGTTTCTGGACATAACTGGCTAATACAAGTTAAAAAATATATAAAACTGGAGGACTCAATATTTAAGATAAATGTCCATGATTTAAGCCTTCAGTTCATGGGTGAAGTAATAAAGATTTTAAAAGTTGCTTCCCTAGTTAGTTTTTATTTTTTTTAAGATATGATTTTGAAACTTTATACTAACTTCCTTTTACTTTATCTATAAACTTCTATATAAGATCAGTGAATATTTACTTTTGAGACATAAATTCAGGTGAAAATACAACAGATATTTGCCTTGTCCATAGTCACAGGAGACATACTGATTTTGTTATAATGAATACCAAGTCAGTTGTAACGTGGATTATTGAATCAGTATCCATTTAATTTAGAGTCCATCAAGTATTTTCTCCAGTGTGTCACCTTAGGTTTTATGAACACAAGGTGCAGAGAATTTAAATGGTGGACGGGCAGGCAAATAATATACTGCAGTGAACTTTCCCTGATCGTTTCAGATCGGCACAAGTCATAGCATTTATTTATCATGGAACTGCAAACATGAAGGAGTTGGGAATACTTTTGGAGGCTCCTACACACTAAAGTCTAAATTGTACAGTCTTAGCAAATGAAACTTTGTTCAGGACCTGATGATAATATACACATGTTCAAATATAATCTCCTCAAGGATCAACCATTCTCAAGTTTCATAAGTGAGAGGATGGAGAAGTTTCCAATTCTAATCCAAGGACTCTTAATATCTTTAAAATAATAACAACCCTTGATTATTTAAAATGAAAGCAATGTAGCATCCTGTGCTGTTAATTATTCTCTGATTGACGGTGCCAGCACTTAGTTTGTTGACAAGGACCTTGTAAACTGGATAAACAGCCATGTATCTGCCACTGAGGATGCAGTCAGGGGAAAAAAATAATAGCACCATCAGCCTGCAGAAGAAGACTGGGATCTATCAGACACCCTCAAGTTACATAGTTAGCCATAACTGACCCCCCTGTCATTTGTTCTACATGGTGTGCAGCTGTGCAGCTGCTATGAGAGCCATACGTTCTGTTGAGAGGGTACAAAAGAGAGTTCCACATACATTAACGGGTATGATACAAATGTGAAACATAATGCCACGTCTACACAGGCTGGCTTGCTTCTCCTAGCAGAGCATTATATTCTACAAATCTGCTTGTTCCTAATTCTACAACAATTTAAATATTACAATACATATTATCGTTGACTGAATATACATTGGAAATTCATCAGAGGACCTTAATCTGAGCCCGAGGTAACATTCAAAAGAGTATTTAATTTTCCAAGTAAGCAATGAGCATGATACTAAGTAAATTAAGTTTTCGTTGAAAAACTATGGGCTACTGATACTATCTGAATTAAGAGAAATAATTAAGAAAAAGTATTCTAGCATTTCTATTTATTCCTTGATAATTTCATAACATCTAAAAATATTGATACACATCAATCAGGTATATTTAATCTGTCAAAAACTAAATCAATATAGTATATCTCTTAGACTGTCTCTAAAACGATTTTAAATGAAAGACAAAATGTCAGGTAAGTGTTTACCACTTCATTTTGTATTTCTCTGAACAATTGAAAGCTTAAGTTTCAGTTGCTTTGTGGAAAAAGAACCCACAGGAGAATGAGATGACTTCCCATGACAACAAATAAGTAATTATGTCTATTTTTTTCTCCTTTGAATGAAATTGCACTACAGTTTCCAAAGTATTCTTTCACAATTACTTGCTCATTATAAAGAAGAAAATTTTGTGTAGCATTTGGAATTTTACCAATTCAGTTCAAGGGTATTCCATCCAAAATATCCCAAGTTACATGGTTGATTATAAATATTGTACAATGAAAATGATGGTTAGTTGATTTTTCCTGTTCTTTGTAAATGAGAATTCTTATTTAATTTGAAAACAATAGAAAACATAAAAATACACGTTTATCCCTTTCCTTTGTCTATTTTTGTTTTTCTGGTTTTAGGTCTAAAAAAAAAAAAAAAAATTAGCCAGTTGTGGTGGCACATGCCAGTAGGATTTGCTGAAGGAGGCGGAGGCAGGAGGATCACGAGTTCGAGGCCAGCCTGGGCTACACATTTAATTTTCTTTTTACCATTAGTACATTCTAATTTATTCATCTTTTCTAATATTTCTTTGAATATAAAAATCAACAATTTAATTCACCACAAATACAACTCTATATCTGCTCATACTTGTAAATAATCTGAGTGAACCCAAAGAAACACTGCATTGGCACATGTGTGTTTCTTGGACAGGAACACACTGTGATCATGAAACTCAAATTCTTTTGCTGGTGTGATTAATATTTCCGCATTTGTACCAGAAGGATATGTGTCAAACATCCTCAAGTAAGCACATCCACAAAGGAAACCACACAGCATTTTAACAATGGTTGACTTGCTGATTTATGGTTCCCCATAATCTACATCTTTTTCACATTGTTAAAATTACAGGAGTAAAAAGAAAATTCAATTCAGTTAGGGCAGCCAGTTGAAAGAGAAACTGAAATTTCACTGTCACTTGAGAAAACATTGGCTGAAAGTTAATGCTGCATACGGTACTCACACTACCCTGCCAGGGGTACAGGGTGTCCAGAGTCCTCCTGAAGAGCAATGCGCGTTGTTACATCATCCCCAACAGCATCATTCTGAAATTGAAAATGATGGCCAGCAATGGCGGCCAGCAGCTGATTTTTTGAGTACTAACTCTAGAGTCAGTCAGTAAAATCTAGAGGTATTCTCTTTGAGGAAGTATATTCTTTTACTCACCACTAAAACATCACACATCTTAGCTGATTTGTGGAATGAGATTAAAGTTTCTGCTTTTGAATCAGCAGACTGAAGCCTGTGAAGAAAAGAGCAAGCTAGTTTGCTAAACTAATCTGCTCCTAACATTTGAAACATCACACTAGTATACAACATAACAGAAAACGTTTCTGTGCAAAGTCTCTTGGCAATAAGTTGGTGTAAAATGAGTGGCAATAGCTACAACCAGAGTAGATTTTATTTTCACCATAGAATCTGAGCCACATTTGCACTGTTTCTCAGCAGCTGGTCATCCTCCTGTGCTCTTAGAAGCAGAGGACTTTGTTTCACGAAGGTCTACTCAACATGACTATGTCTGCGTGATGGATATGCATCATGCTTAAGGAACTGGTGTGGAACAGTGGTTATCCCTTAAGGAAAAACCCCTTCACATCTCTTAATGTGTGAATGGATGATGGCAAGAAGTCTCTGGAACTTGATGTAATTATTTTGTCGCAACTGAGAAAGAGAAATCCTTTATCTGGTGTCTATAAACTCTACTTCAGCAACAATGACAGACTTCAATTACCTCTAAATATATTCTTTATATAATTGCAGGAAAGTTTTTATATAGCAAGATTAGCTTCATGTCCCAGCTTAGAAAATATTTTCATATCTCTCAGAATGTTCTAAATATCATATAAGTATTCAGCATTATTTTTCTACTTTTTCCTTTCAAATATCAGCCCTGTACTACCTGATTTTTTTTCTGTATAAAACACACACATGAGAGTTTCAGAATGATTGCCCAAGAAAGTAAGAATGAATTTTCAGAGACTAGTATTTTTTAAATAGTAATTTTTTATTTCAACACTGAAGGAATAACAATTTGAGAAAACTCCCTATGTAGATATTTTATTATTTGTAAATTAACCTCCAAACTAATGTCTATGGGGAGATGGCATGCCATGTTAAGTTTGTTAGAGCTAGAATTGCAGAAACATATAGAACCTGCATCTCACTATTATATCATGTTCTGCCCTAATTACAACACTCTGCATCTGTCTCCAGTTGTTTCACTTTGTGACAACTTGGGTGTATAGACATGACATGTGAATGCCAGATCTTCTAATAATTAGGATTTATATTCTACCATTCATATTTCATACTTCATTCTCAGAATATAGAATTGCAGGATGCTAGACAAGCTATATAAATATTCTTGAAGTCCTTTCTGCTCCTGGTAAAGACGCATTCTGCTTGTTCATTACACTCTATCGGCCATTTCCAAACACAATCACAAACCAAAGCCTCTGAGGCAGTAAGGCAGCTTCCCTGCCAAGCTTGACATTTCTATAACCAAATCAATATTTCAGGAGCCTCCCACTATAAATCTGATGTTGATTTGAATTCCAGGGAATAATGAACGATCTAATTAGGAAACAAACAAAAAGGAGAAAAATTAATTAGAGTGTTTATTCTTCCTTGATGATAAGAAATCCTTGACAAGGCAAAATGATGTCCCCAGCAAGCTGCCCAGGATGGGTATAATTGAGCTTAGTAGTTAAAGGTTTATTTTCATTTTTTACTTTGGTAGTTAAATATATTGCTTTGATGGAGCTGGTCAATGCTGCTTATCTGCCATATGTCTCATTATTCCTTTGTGTTTGAAATGTGTGGAAATTCCTGGCATGTAAGATATAGTGACAAACAAGCATAAATATAGTAAAAAAAAAAATACTCAGCTGGGTACCTGTCCTATGAGAGGATCTACTAAGTGTCTCTGCGATGAACAAACAAAGTATATCTCTGTTCTTTGTTACATTTCTGGTTTGGGGAGTTAAGATTTTGGGAATCATTTAGAATTTGAGCATGCTTATTTTTCTGTAAAAATTGAGTTAATGTGTTTCTTTTTATGTGGCTATCTGCATTTACTTATCCTCTCACAAGTACATCTATCCATCTATTCATCTCTTCATCTATCCATCCACGACCTATGCATCCACCCGCCCTTCTGTCTGTCACCAGTCAAGCTGGTCTCCTACTTGTTCACTATCTGTTAATGCTGTATCTTTCCAAACAGTGGGTAATGTAAGGATGAAACAAAACTAGACATAGGTCTTGACTTCCAGTGAGTGGCCTAGACAACCGAAGAGGACATTAGAAACAGAGCTTCCTCTACTTGTGTTTCGCCTCGTGCATATGCCGCATCTGTCTTCTGTGTCGTTCATTGGCTCACACTTTGGTCTCCGCTTGGACTTGACAGTTCACAATGATTCTAAGGCTCTGAGTGCCAAATTGGCTTTTGCAGAAGTGGTATTTGCAGCGGCTTTCTCCAAAGCCTTCTTAATATCATCATGAATTTCTAGAGAACACGAGATGCTTGGGTTAGTTTTACTTAAAACAATATGTATTTAAAATGGTAGGATGCAAATAAATAAGTTGTACTATTAATAATAAGACATATTTGAGGTTTCAGATCTGGGTGAAGAGGATGATATAAAATAGCTTAATAGGCAAAGTGTAGTTTTGAATCTGAGCACTTTAGGTACAAATCCAAATACATCTCATGCTATTGGTCTTACTTTGGACGAAGGTTTGACTTCTATGTTCCTATTTCTATTTTTATAAACCATGCATGCATGTGTGTCCTCTGTTATTTGCTGCAAAAATTGAAAAGAGGACACGCCTACAGACCTCGTATATAGTAAGTGGTAGCTAGTTAATGAATAGTTGATATGGTTGTTGAAGTCACAAGGCCCAAATGATATCACCACAATGGACTTCAGTTTCATGCTAAAATTGCTTACCTTTATCTACTTGAGGACTTTAGAGCTATATAGTATCTGAAGAAGACAATTGGTACCTAATTTAGAGTTTATTGAAGACAGGAACTGCATAATAACCACACCCAATTTCCCCAAGTGTAGTCACTCATGCGAGTCAACAAAGCAGGAAGAAAAAAAATAGTAAAGCTAAACAAAACCAAGCAGTGTGTCTTTTCAACAACACTTTAATTTTTGTCATCTATGATACTGCATTATATTATCTATGTTATAATGTGTTTTTTTTTTTAAATCAGGACATCCAGATTAAATAGCTCTTAGGAAACCGTATTATAACTTTAAAAATTGGTATATGATGAAGGGATGTGGTCTGGTACTCAGCTTCTTGTTTCTGAACATAGATGTGAAGGCTTTACAAACATACCTCTTGTAGTTGTAGTTTTTTGTTGTAAGGCTTAGCCTTTTGTCTCTGAGCCATCTCTCCAGTCTGAAGACAGCAAGGAGGAAACATTTGGATTACTTCTAAACAAGTGTATCCTCACTGTATTACCTCCTATTTTAATTGTTTCTAAAGAGAGCTTGAGATGGGAACTAAACTAAAGCACTTCATCTAAAGGAGTTCTCAAAGAAATGAGGAGGTAATCAAAGCTTGTTCATTGAGAAAATACCTAAGGAATAAAAATAAAAAACTCCTAACATGTTAGAACCATTGAAGAGGCTTAACCTCTTTTCAGAGGCCATGTTAAAAGCAACTTGTTTGAGAAATTCTTCAAGAGAACATTACTTTTAAAAGAATTGCTGTCAATAGGTACCACTCACCTGTTCAAGTGCTGATTCTTATAACAGGTATTTAGAAAATTAGACTTTTTGATTGCTTCCACTGATATTATATGAAAGAATAAAATAATTGGTTAAATAGGTTTGTGTAAATATCCAGCGATGTTATCTTTTCTCTGTAGCAGTGTTTATGGCTTGCTGAACAACAAAGCATTTAGTTTACAAAACATTGTCCCAAAGACTTGTTATTGAAAACTGTCGTATCAGCTAAAGTATCAATTCAGAATGAGTTAAGTAATGAATAAATGGTAATTTGATCATTATGATCATTTGCATTCGAATTCTTATAGTGTTGCTTCCTCCTAGCTTCCTAGGCTATGAGTTATGGGGTGGCATTTACAACAGAGTGTTTGTTTAAAGGTGGGTACTGCTTTTAACAATCATTTTCTTCTTTTGTACAGAATTGTGTTCTGTGGAGTTATGGCAAAGCATAAAACTACACTGGCCTTGTTTCTTCAAAACCAGTCATCCACAAACTGAAGAGTGTGTTATTGACTCGAGAGTCATCATAACACTACCATGAGATGGATTTTTCTTTGGTGAAAAATAAGAGTATTCAAACTATGGAAAGTAAAAAATGAGTCATGGCAACCTTTTCGCAAAAGCACAGATTATACAGAATTGTGTGATTCATCTGTGTTTTCCTTAAACTTGTACCTGGGTGAGAGTGGAGGTTTTATTGGTTTGTGTATCTCCTTCTAGGATTATTGAAGTAATAGTATGTAAGTTTGCATTCAAAATACAGGACAGTGGTTGTCAAAACCAAAGCAAACCATAACCACCACTACAACAACTAACACAACCTTCTACAGTACGGCTTTATTTATTTATTTATTTGGTTATATATTCATTCATTTTTGTTAGGTAATTAGGTTTTTTTTTTTTCTGTTTTTTCTTCACTTTGTTTTTTTGTTTTGTTTTGGTTTTTTGTTTCGTTTTTGACAGATCCTCCTTGTGCAGTTCAGGCTTGTTTTGAACTTGTGATCCTCCTACAGTGAGCATCCTACTACAAGTTTTGGGAATGTAATTGTGCATCACAATGAACATTTAAACCATCCACTGTGAATGGATTCAAAGAACTTCCACATTTTCTTCTGTTTGGCAAAATTTCTAAAATGGCAATAACCTTTATTTATGTCACATGTCTGATAGAGTACAATAAGGTGTCTTAATAACGAACCTGCTCTCAGACTCATTGTATATAAAGAGAATGAGTGTGAAGGGAGGATAGAAAGAAAAATCCCCTCTTAGCATAAAGATCCCTCCCTTTGATAGGTACAAGAACACACTGGCTCTTTAAACAGTGAATGTCTGTGATTTTTCTTAAAAATTAGAAAACTGGAAAAGCGTGGGTCCTTTTACTCCGTTTTGTGAAATGGTATGACAGAAATAAGAACAAGTGTCATCCCCCATACGAGGTGATGTTCACAGAGGGTAAATGCTGAGAACTGATGTTGCTAAATCACTAGCTGAAAACTTTAAATATTAAAAGATATCACTAACATTTTGTAAGGTTTGCACAAACTTAGGTCACTACCGAGGATACAGGGATGTACATGGTTTAACCACATCCTCCTCAGCTGTGGAGGGCATCAGCCATCTCAATCTTTACCAACTTGATAAGTAAAATATTATCAGTTTGTTTTACTTTCTATTTATTCCACTATGCCTTGGGTTGTGCCATTTCCTTTTTGGTTAATAATGGCTTATATAACATTTTCTGTGTATTTCACCTGCTCAGTTCTTGGCACTCTCCAGGATCACATGAATTCTCATACTGATATTATGGTGTGAGATAGCTAATCTTCTTATGTTCATTTGCAAAATACTGAATCTGCGGCAGATAAGCAATATAATTCCCATGTAAGTTAAGATGATAAAGTGCATATGTGAAGATGGAACCCCAACCTTTATACCACAGAGTCTATTATTAGGTATAGAGCTATGCT